>JANHGL010016685.1:24071-46118 GCA_024611195.1 Ceyx melanurus
GACTTGGTCTAGGTGATCCTGCTCAGGCAGGGGAGTTGGACTAGATGATCTTCTAGGTCCCTTCCAACCCCTAACATCTGTGAATCTGTGAATCTGTGACCCCTCCCCAGTTGAGAAGGGAGATCAGGAGAAGGAGAGGAGACCCACAAGCTGAAATCAAAATGGATTTAATGAAACAGCAAAACTAACGTTAATACCAACATTAATACCAACATCAATATAATGTATACAAAGTTATGCTCATCCCAGTGAATGTGGAGTAGTCACAGTAAACAGGAAGGCAGTCCTCTGGAGGAGAACGATGAGTGAGCCCCTCCAAGGATGGGGAAAAGTAGAAGGAAAAGGAAGAAGAGGAGCAGAGAAGCCTCATTCTCTGCAAACTTCTCCCTTTACACCAAGGTTTGTGTGGGGGGGATGGAACACACCTGCAGCCAGGTCCAGGCACCTGCCCTGGCTGCCCCCAAAGCTGCCAACAGCCTGCAAACCATGGCTGGCCCAGGATTGTATCCCAGAATTCTGTGTTGATGAAGTTGTGTGAAATAATTTGCTGCTACTAACTTAAAGGTGAGTTAAAGTACCATAAAATGTCAATAAATCCCTGAGGAACCACAAAAGAGTTTTGCATAATCAAATAGTTTAGTGCATTTTTGCATTAAGATCAGCTAGGTCCAGGAAGGCAAATGAAACAGTTACTTGTTTTATGTTACTGTAGGCATTGTCACCTACCTGTATAACTTTGTAATTCTTTTTCCAGAGTAAGGAGGGTTTCCTGGTCAGCAATATATTCCCAAAGATACTCCTCCTTTTCTTTAGTTACATCAAGGCACTTGTGTTCTGGTATCTCATCATCAATTCCAAACACATGTGTAAGTGAACTCTTTGGTCTTGGCTGTGTGTTTGTTGGACAACTTCCAGTCAGTTTACAGTGTAGCATATTTGTTGCCCAAAGTCTTTCAGCATCATTCCCTGAAATAACAGAAAAGGTCACAACTTCAAAATTCTAAATTATACACATGAAGACAATATTATCTCAGCTCATTACTGACATTAATTGTAGTAATAATTATGAATAGATCTGAACAAGTTATTAATTTTGCTTAGGATTGTGAATTAATAAGTGTTAATAGTTTGCAACTATATTGGGAAGTGGCACCTCATATTCAGGGGTGTCTCAGAAAAAAACAAAACACATTTTACTTAAATATTATGTTCAGTGGCACAAATTTTGGAAAAGACGAGAATGTGTGTAAAAAGCTTAAAATTTTGGCTCTGTCATTTTGTAAGGCAACATGAATAAAGCCACTTTCTAATATTTTTTTCTGGGAATCAAAACTGACAGTTGACATTTCTACACACGACCTTTTTAAAATAAAAATGCCAAACTTGTTGCTTAAGATGAGAAATAATGTAAAGGTGAGGTAGAGACAGTTGAAATTGAGAAAAGTAACTAAAAAGTGCGGATGCAGGTATGCATTGTTTCCTTGTTCCTTACAGTACATGTAATAAGACTTATTTCAGTAGGAAAGAAGAAATGTTTTATTAGCTCAGAAACATATCGTACTAGATGCTGCAAAGCACAGAGTAATACATAATCATGTTCCAGACAGTTTAATATCTAAACACTCAAGCTAAGAGGGGAGTAATGGGGTAGAGGCAGGACTAGAAATTAAGCCAAATAAAAACAATTATTAGTGACAGCTGGAAAGAGATAATTTTTAACTCAAAAGCCCATTCTTATGAAAACAATGCCATAATGGTTTATAAGCTACTATATCCAAAATTCTATATTCTATTCAACTGACCTTCTAAGACACCTTGAACTACAGAATCATCAGCATATTGACTTAAGCTCATTTCACTAACCCACTTTCCATTACCTGAAATTAAAATTAGAGGAAATTCTTTGAATGTTTTGTATTATCACACATTTACTATTGCTAATATTTGCTTCATTTAGTGTCTGTGAAGGAAGGCATGTAACAAATTTTCTACATATAATGTGAAAAAAAGAAGTAATATATGACACACTGACAAGGTTAAATACAAAGGATAAAATGGATTAAATTAATATTCACATTCACCAATCATTTCACATCAGGGGATATAAAGAAGTATATAAATCTATGGCACTATATTGATGTCATTTATCTCAAGGTAGTAAGTTTACACACAGCACCAGCTTTGTGTGTGGGCATGGTAGTTACCCCAAAGTGACTTGCAAAAGTAATCTAGACTGAAGTTATATGAGGAGAGGGATGTCTTACAACAACAGTGATGAGTATGTATATTGTTTGGAGATTTTATTCATATGCCGTTACCTGGAAACAGGATGGTACAGTCTGCAGGGCTAGAGCCAGCACACAGGGAAGAACAAGCTTCCAGCATTACTTTTTTAGGGTTTGTACCTACAACAAAGAAACCTTCAAGTCCCAAGTACTGTGCAGAAACACACTTCTGTCTTGTGACTACATCCTGCAACTTAAATACACCACCAAGATATTAGAAACAGGCAAAGAAATTGGAAACTTCACAAGTTGCCTTTGGCAGTTTAGGTTAATAAAATGTTTATTTTAGCCCAGTGTAATAAAAACTCATAAGGATGATGGTTTTGCATGATATATGCTTTAAAATCCTACAAACTTACATTGCTGGTGTTGTGTTGGCAGTCTGACTGACTGTAGACATGAAAAGCATTTCTTCTTGTTTGATTTCACTTATATTTGTGTACATCAACTAAAGTAATATTGTCAACAATGACTGAAAATCTAATATCTCAACCTCCTCTGCAATTTTTGCTTTCAATTTTATTTTCAGCAAAAGAACATGTGAATAATTTAGGTTAGATAAGAGTATCTATAATATTTTACATTCAATTGATAGGTGAAGTGACCTTGTTACTAACATGGGAAGAGCTGCCTTCTCCTCCAACACATTTATTTTTTTGCCAGAGACTATTCTGTTATTTATTTTAATTTTGTTGGGGTTTTTTTTAACATCAACAAAACACTGACAAAGCATAGAAGCCTTAATCTCCTATATAAAAAAATATGGTAAGATGACACAATCCTCTGATTAAAACTCTACTCTTAGTAGATTGCTTTGAGGAATGGTTTCTGGAGAAAAATGGGGAAAAGCAATAGAGTATTTCACAGTAACCATACAACTATCACTATCTCTCAGCTGATTCAGGAACATGTTACGTTTCCTCATGCTAAACTGGGAAAGTAGATTAAGCAACATAGTCGTATCTATTTTGCAAACAAGGATATAATATCTTACCGTGGAAGACTCTATATTTACAGGCAAACCCAAACTCTCACTATTGCTGATGCTGCCAAGTTCTTGTGAATCTTTATTGGTTTTCTTCTTGGGTACTTTACAATGGCTAAGTGATTGTCTCATAGTCTTTAGTTTAATACTCTTGTCTTGCATCACATTTCTTTCAGGGCTGCAGGCAATTATATCTTCTACAAGAGTAAAAACAAAAGCAAGCAAACAAAAAAGCAAACAAAAAACCACAAACTTGAAAATGAGATATATTTTTTTCATTGAAATTATTTATAATGCAATTCTACTGTATTTTCTTCATGAACTTAAATTATGAAGTCTATGGGACCTGACAAGATGCATCCCAGAGTTCTGATTGAACTGGCAGATGTAGTCACAAAGCCACTCTCAATATTTGAGAAGTCCTGGCAGTCAGGTGAAGCCCCTATTGATTGGAAGAAGATATTATGATACACCTATCTTTAAAAAGGGTAGAAAGGAGGAGGACCCTGGGGACTACTGAGCTTTCAGCCTCACCTCTGTGCCTGGGAAGATGATAGAGCAGATTCTCCTAGAAGGCCTGATAAGGCACACAGAGGATCGGGAGGTGATCAAGGACAGCCAGCATGGCTTCAATAAGGGAAAATCCTGCCTGAAAACCTAGTGGCTTTCTATGACAGAGTGACTGCATCAGTGGATAAGGGATGACCTATGGATGTGATCTATCTGGACTTCTGCAAGGCCTTTGACACAGCCCCCACAACATCCTACTCGCCAAGTTGGAGTGATACAGATTTGATGGATGGACCATTCAGTGGATAAGGAATTGGTGCATGGCCACATCCAGAGGGTAGTGCTGAATGGCTCAAAGTCCAGATGGAGAGCAGTAACAAGTGGTGTCCCTCAGGGGTCCATGCCAGGGCCTGTGTTATTTAATATTTTTATCAATAATATAGACAGCAGGATCGAGGGACCTGGACAGACTGGAGAGGTAGGCCCAGGGGAACCTCATGGGGTTCAACAAGAGCAAGTGCAGGATCCTGCACCTGGGCTGGAACAATCCTCACTATCTGTACAGACCTGGGGATGAGGTGATAGAGAGCAGTCCTGCAGAAAAGGACTTGGGGGTGCTAACAGACAAGAAGCTGGACATGAGCCAACAGTGTGTGCTTGCAGCTCAGAAGGCCAATCGCAACCTGGGCTGCATCAGGAGAAGTGTGGCCAGCAGATGGAGAGAGGCGATTCTGTCACTCTGCTCAGGTCAGACCTCACCTGGAGTACTGCATCCAGCTCTGCAGCCCTCAGCACAGTAAAGACACGGAACTGATGGAGAGGGTCCAGAGAATGGCCATGAAGAGGATCAGTGGGCTGGAACACCTCTCCTACGAGGACAGGCTGAGGGAGCTGGGACTGTTCAGCCTGGAGAAGAGAAGGCTCTGGGGAGACCTTATAGCCACCTTCCAGTACCTGAAGGGAGCTTATAAGAAGACCAAAGAGGGCCTGTTTACAAAGGCCTATAGTGAAAGGACAAGAGGCAATGGTTAGAAATTCGAAAGGAGAGGATTTAGATTAGAAATAAGGAAGCAGTTCTTTACCATGAGAATGGTGGAGCACAGGAACAGGTTGCTCAGGGAGGTGGTTGAGGCCCCATCCCTGGAGACATTCAAGGTGGGCCTTGACAAGGCTCTGAGCAACCTGCTGTAGTTGAAGATGTCCCTACATCTGTCTCAGCAGGGGGATTGGACTAGATGACCTCAAGAGGTCTCTTTCAACCCAGACATTTCTATGATTCTACGAAATCTCCACTGAAGTTATCCCTAATCCATAAAATTACAAATAAGAACAGATAACTTTCATCAGCTTTGGGCCTGATATCCAGAGGTGCCAACCCACACAGACTACACTTATCATGCCATAGTAACAGTTCCATATCTAACATAGATGTTCCTCACTGTCTATGAGAACATTAGATCCTGACAATGATCTTAACATATTTCCAACTCCTATATCATGTTAATGTAATTTTTTACATTTAGAATGCTAGAATTTAACCAGTGCTGCGAATGATGCTGAAAGTTGTTTGTTTATACAAAATTTAGACATTTTTTGTTTTTATCCTGTGCCCAAAAAAGCACCTAAGTCACATCTCATTAGTCAGCTGTTGTTTGCTTTTTCACATCAGAAGACAAATTTAAATTTAAAAGCATTTTATTGAACTAAGCAAAGAGAACAAACCTTAGGTTCTGAAGTGCTGGAGCAATTGTTTGGTACTTGTAAGAGTAAGAAATTACTTATCCATACATTCCAACTTCTGTCTTAATATTAAAAATGCAACAATATATTTTACGTAGTTTTAGGACACAGAGTAAGATCTTTGGGACCCCTTAAGAGCACTGCAAAATAAAGCTGCTAAACTTCAGTGGTGATTTCAGGGCCATGCTCCAGGCACTGGAACACTTACACACAAATGATCTTGAACACAGCACAGGTAAGCATTTATATTATTTCTCAATCTATGTAAAAGCATTATTCTACACATATAATACAGTACAAATATACTGAGAGGTTTGCAAGATCATTTCATCCACTTTATAATGTTGTTTTTCAGTATACATATTGAGGCAGTCTCCCTCTCAAATATGAGCTCACAGCTGTGAGATTATTGTCACAGCAGGTGCCTATCATTTCAAAATAGCTTGCACAGTCCATCAAGTTGTGGTCAAGGGGCCTGCGCAGCTCAGGGAACGTTATATAACTTAATGATTTTCAATTTTTTTATTTTTTTTTTTGGACAAACATCGTAGTTAAATGCCACATCCTATATGAGAATGATAAAACTGTACACACTGATGTACAAATAAATTTCAAAATTTACCTTGAGAAATTTCTTTGGAATAAATAGGATTTCTGTCAAGAGGAAAAGGAAAAAAGATTTGAGTGTCAGCTGTGGACGTCAAGTGACAAGACGACTCTCATTATGCCCACAATTTCTCTTTACAAAAGGTCTTGAACTGCCTCATTCTGATCTGCAGCTACTAAACCACTTTGAAACAGAAAAAGGAGGAAAGACCAGAATAATAAATTATAAACAAAAAGAGATCACATTTTATCATAAATAAATTTGGGGGGATCAGAAGAATTGCATATGTATCATTAATTATTAGGACTCTTAGTTTTGTCTGGATTAACAGATTAGTCACATGAAAGTATTTTAAAAGTACACAGCACTGACCAGTTACAGACTTGTCTGTACCCTAGTCCCTGCTCCTACTGAGATAAGAACACACAGAAGATAAATTCTACCTGTAATTCAGAACATACACATATGAAGAAGTGTATCTTACATCGCTTCACATTGAAGTGATCAAACAAATAAAGAAATTTTGAAGTGATGTGTCTCCAGTTACAGCTACCTTGGTAGCTCACTGACAAAGTTGAAGACACACTTATTATTCACTTACTTTCATAGTAAATATACCATATGCCAGTAAAGTGCCAAACTGTTATTTGAGTTGTCTTACAACTAGTCATCATATCATGAGGTCATTCAAATGAAATCTTTCAAACACAAAAATAGCAATCACAGACAGGATCTTGAAAAAAATATAAAGAGAAAGCAGTAACTATGAGTCATGAGATGATGAGAAGATGTATATATTAAAACATGCCTTAAAATAATTTATAATCAAGGATTCTCCCCATTCATACAACGTACTACTGTCTGCAAATAAAAGCATCTGTTAGTTAGGAAAGTAACTATAGACGATATGATTATTCTCTTTTCCAAATAATCTTGGCATTTTTGATACCTTCCAAACTGCTCCAGTGGTTCACCTTTTCCTTGATTATTTATTCCCACAGTCTCAGCTCCCATCATCAAAATGTTAGATGATTCTTCCAAGTCCTTGTCAAAAGACTATTTCAAAAATAAAACAAAAAAAAAATCAACCAAAAAAACCCCAAAAACAAAAAACCAAACAAACAAGAAAGACACATATTCAGCAATAGATGAAAACTCAAAAAAACCCAACATTAAATCTAAGTGATTAAAAGCCTTCCGATTTTATTTTTATATTATTTGTATATTATTGCATGATTTCTGTATCCCTAGACACAACAGGGGAAAAAAATTACAGGGAATGCTAATTTTCCACTTTTGTATGGAAAAGATTAAAAAACACACCATTTTTTAATTAGAAATTCTTTAGCTGTTACTTCTTTACATATTTAACAGATAAACAGTTAAACAAATCACTTCAGATCACAGTGAAGATTCATTAAATCCTTTATTACGTACTTACATCATCAAGAAACTCAATTTTCAACGAGGGCTCTGCACTTTTAGAGACTGTTTTTGGACAGCAGGTACCCAAAACTGATGTCCAGTATCTCCTCACATCTTCAACTAAAAAAAATTACAGTTATTTCGATGTGTTTCATTTTCTTCCTGCTCCAGATTCATTTAAACTAATGCTTCTTCTTTTTTTATGATGAAGTACCATAAATTTCTCCCTTGATTATTACTTTCTTTAAGCAGAAACTGCTTAAGTATGTAACTGTTCAGCCATCATAGCAAAAACACACCCTAGTAATTAACACATTAAAAAAAAACAGAAATAAATATTACACCTGTTAAGTCACTGACATCATCGTCATCTCCCCCTCCTCCAGCCACAGCCTCATGTACACTCTGTGTTTGCACAGACCTTAAATCTTTAATGCAACTACCAGAAATTTGATTGATAGGAGTTCTAAAAAAGGAAAAGAAACCAATCTTACTAAGTCATCATTTTTATATATCATAGCCATTTTAAAACAAACCAAAACCAAAACCAAACAAACTTGCTACTGATTTCATTGAGATGACCTTGTAACTCAGGGACTAACAAAACACCTCTACAATGTTTATAGAAGTATCCTTACATCTCTATAAAATCCCTGTACTAAATGAACCAAAATCAAGCAACTAAGCATCATTACATTCTTGAAATTCTACAATAAACTGAAAGCACAGAGAATCCCTCCAAATACTACATCGGCAGCAATTCTGAAATATTACATAATTGATTCTGGTTATAAGGCACCCTCTATACAGTCCATCTTAAATCTTTCTAATACATCTAATGTTTGAGAATTTTCAATATAATTTTTCTTAATGCTATTAAGTATTTCTGACTTCTTTCATTAGTACCAGCAACGTTAATAATACCTTCTGTATTTCTTAAGCAGGAGTTTTTCCATGTAGCTCAGGCCATCCTTCTTGAATTCAATTAGGACAGGTTCATTTGTAATAGTCAGATTGGTTTGCACCTCACAAATTGCAAATCCTGTTAGAAATATTTTTAAGCAATTTACACAGCTATTCAGACTTATAAATTTGCTCTTTATTTATTTTTTAATGAATGTCACATTCGCAGTCTATGCCTTGCTAAGTCTTTGCAGAATTCCAAAATTTCAATGGGCAGCAGCATTATATTGATGCAGCACAGTCATAGGGGTATCCAGTAAAAACTCAGTTATCACAGCTTTTCACATACAGTTATTTTATCACAGTGGGAGAAGGCAGAATCAACAACTCAACAGATAAAAGTCCCACAATATCACAAGAAAGAAAATTAAAAAAAAAAAAAAAAAAAAAAAAAAAAAAGATACATCAGTGTAGTATTTTTTGTACAAAAATACACAAAGAACAAACACCAGCTATGGTCTAGAGGAACAGACCAGCTTGCACAAATCCTATCAGACAAGGTTTTTTTCATATTTTTCCATGCATACTTAAACTGACTGTAGCTTTTCACTGGGACAAAAAAATATTAAGAGCCTATGGAAGGCAAGCAGATAATGTACTTTGATAAAACATATAAAATCCTAAGCTGTGCACATTTGTTGTCTCAGCTAAAAGCTGTGACTTTCTGCCTGAGAATTACAGCTCATGTGTGAAACAGTGCCATAGAAAAGTACAGGGATGAACTCATTAAAAGAATTGGGATAAGCACTGATCTGAAAGTTACTAAAAATAACTTCAGAGGTTGTTGTTCATTTAAAAAGGAACACAGAAAGAAAACATAAGAAGAAACATTTAGTATTCTCGCAGAATACTGATCTTCTAGCTCATCAAAATACTTCCTAATGTTTTAAAAATGCAATTAAAACAACAACAAAAAAATCATACCTGATAGGACCTCACCTGAAAACAGTTGCTCTCTGCGATCTCTATTACCTTTTCTCCATTGAAGCAAAGTTTCCTGAAAAGACTTTGCAGATTCCTTCTCATTAAATGTACCATTCAGTAATAATCCTTTGTCCTGATTTTCAAGGCCTGTACAGGTTGATTCTGAGGACAGGTCCTAAATCAGTTCCACAACATAATTAATACAGCACTTCTGATGATAATCCTCTCTCCAGTTATGCACAATAGCAACAACAGTTTTATTATTGACTGTGAAAATGCAGCACCCCATCTTCTGGGCTTGGTCCAGCTACCCTGGTAATCAAGATCACGACATTTTTACATGGTCTTGCTCACAACTAAATTGCAATGTTCCATCAAGAGCATAAGAAAAAAACAAAAAACTCCATATAAGCACAGGAAAAAAAAAAAAAAAGAAAAAGAAAAAAAATTACAAACAACCACACATCTACCTGGAATGTTTTTAGTAGCCAGACAGCAGGACAGCAGTAGCCATAGATAGCCCTGGCCAAGGCAGCATTCTCAGGGTTTTGCTGGTTACATTCTGTGGTCCCCCGAGTCCTTCTTCTGAGTGCCTGGGCATGTATGCTGGCAGCCTTTTGTACCAGCACCAGCTCCAACAGACCCAAGTACCCAAAGGCTCTCCCCTGTCCATAGGGTGCACACCCTCATCCCAATAAGCCACGCAGGATGTGATCAACTGGTTGCCTGTCGACATGTCACTCAGAAACACTCCGGGATACCATCACTCAGCAGCATCTGATCCCCTTCCGACAAGGACTCTCCATTAATACTCCATTTCAGTTTCACCCTGGCTTGCGAGAAACCTGTCCTGGAGCTCAATAAGCTTGGATCCCTACCATGGAGTGGTGCGGGGGTTCCCACCATGAAGTCAGACCCCTATGCGTCTCTGTTTAAATAACAGGGCGCAACTCCTTCCCCTTCATTCCCTCAGTTCCATCAAGACTATCTTCAGCAAGGTCTCCCCCACTGTCTCCATCTGAATCCTAGGGGTCTACACCCATGATTAACTTGTAGATTCGTACAGACACAGGGGAATTTTTGTCTGTGCCCTTAGCAGCTCCATCAACAAACGTGCCTGCTCATTTTCTCACTTCTCTCTCCAAGCACCGTGCTTTAGATTCCAACAGCCACAGAGGTTGTACCAAACAGACACCCTCAGGATGGCGCACATGGCCCTTCATCTGCACCACTCCAAAACATGATGGGGATCTGTTCCAGCTTCACCACACCACTGTGGTGTTGGACCACTTCTCCCTTGCCCAGTTTACATCCGAGGGAGAATACATCCGAGGGAGAAGGCATACAGTGGTGCCTCCATAGCAATTCCTCCATTGACATCATGCTGACTATGCCAATGATGTCCCGGAAGCACCCATGAGCAAACAGCAGCCATTATTCAAAATGCGGTTTATTGCAACAGAGGTTGCCCAGCGCTCCTTCTGATCAAATACAGGTTCACATGTCTGTTGGGAATTAACTACTGCACAACTAATTCCTAAACCTTAAGGAAAGCTGAACCAAAATGGGCACACAGTCAGTCAACAAGGGAAAACCTCCTATACCAGAGTGCCCAAGGATGCACTAACCCAAGGAGAGGGGGGCGGGGGGGTTGGTTTCAAGTCTCACTCAATCCCCGCAGACTCTCAGTCCATGGAATTGTCCTTGGATGGCATGTCCAAGGGGATGGTCCAACTGTCAGACCTGCTGCTCTGCGAACAACCAACTCATGCAGCTCTTCTCATCTCCTCATTTATACCTTTGTAGAGGATGCACTAAGGTAATACTGATTGATTGAGGAGACAAGCCCCAACAAAACACAGACAAGTCCAGACCCACAGGCACCACTGTGAATGCTAAAATACTACTGCATGGAATTTTCCTTCCTGTGGGATCACAAAGACTCCTACCAGCTGTTACCTTAGTGACAGCTGTTTGTAAAACAGTAGAAAGATGTTTTGACTATGGGTGTTGTGGTACCTCAGCCAATCACCCCAGGGGGTGGCTGGCTTCTTGTCCAATTACCTTGAAGTTAAAAGGGTATAAAAAAGAGCTGTAAATTAATAAATAAAGGCTTCTTGGCATCTTGGTGAAGAAAATAATCTCTGCCTCGCTCTCTCTCCTCCTCCGGCAACTGGCAGATAAATGACACACCACTTAAGCACTGGGAGGTGTAACTTAATGGCTAAAGCGTCAAACTGCTCTGGCCTAGGCACTGAACTGTTGTAGCACACCCTGTTCTGCTTTGTGCTTTGTGTGTTGGGGGTGGCTGTACCTCCCACAATGGGCTTTGTTTCCTCAGTCCATGTTCATCTGTAACTGACAGCATGTCTCCACCACCACCAACTGTTGCTAATGCACATGATGACCGCATGTGACATGCAGGACATGATAGTGTTTGTCTCAAACAATCCAAGAAGTTGAAACACTCAGGACATCTGTTTGTCTGTTATTTGTCTGGAGACACCGCCCCTCCCGCCCCCCACCTGAGATTGGAGATGGGGGAAGGTCTGCAGCTAGCGCTGGGAGTGAAGTGTCCTCGAAAACTACCGAGCCTCCTGCAATAAATTAGCAAGACCAAGGACTCTGTTATCTACACTATACCCCCCTCCCTTATCTCCTGGAGGAGTACAGAGAAGGTAGAAGGAATTGCTCATCTGCACAGGAAGAGAAGTGAGGGTGTAGTGGGCAAGAACTATATAAAAAATCCGGGACACTATGGAAGAACAGAGAAAGATTTTCCTAAAAAAAGAAAAGAAACTCTCTGCCCCACTGACGTCGTCATCTGGACCGTGGTGGTGACTATTCTATCGCTTGTTGTCTTCTGCTTTCTCCTTTCTTCTCTCTTTCTAGTTTTCTCCCTGTCCTGTCTGCTTTAGAAACTTTGCTATGCTACTCCAATAAAACTTCATCATGCATGTGGCATCTGACTTCGTTTGCGTCTTAATTTCTCCATTTTGGGGATCACCTTTAAACCTTTCCTAAAAATTGCCACATATCCTAATATCGGATCGTGACACCACAGAAGCACATATTCAAAGAGTGGAATTCCTCTCTAGTCGCTCTTCTCCTTGGCTCACTCCGTTTCCTATCACGCATGCATTCAAAACAATATAGCTCAACATTGTGTTGCTTTCTTTTTCACCACTTGAAGAAAATCACCTTAATATTACAGTAGGAGTCACATTCCTTTGAAATAGATAATTTTATTGATGTAGTTTGATACACCTGCTCTCTCTGAGTGAGCATAGTTGCATTATGTATGGTTCTTGCTAGTACTCATGGTATTTAAGAGGAGATCAATATCTGAAAGGCTCACCCTGCTGTGTTATTTGTATAAACAACATTAAGATCTTCATTGAGATTTGCTCAATTGCTTCAAAACACAAGTAAAAATGGCAAAGATTATTTTAGAGAATACTTGCAAAGCTTATTTGTTCTGGACTCGTGTTAAACTTCCCAACAGATGCTAATACTCTCCTTCTGTTTTCTCCCATTTACCAATTTAGGTTGGTTAGGTATCAAAAACACTGACTCTCAAAGCAGCAGCCAGGAAAAGAGCAGGAAAGAGTCCAAGGAGGAAGAAATACTACCCATCAAAAGAGCTGAAAAGCATTTGTGTGAATTCTCACAACTAGAGTGATTGCCTTGAAATTATCTAATGCATAATTTCCCTATAAACAGCCTTTCCTCCTCACTCAGCCAGCTAAAACTCTAGATCAAGAATTATATCACCTCACTTAGACCTTAATATTCCTTCCCCTCTTTGAGAAAAATTAAATTACAGCTACTGTTTCTATTCCACAGCTTCTGCATCTGCACCCTTTGTTAACTCTTCTTAATAATAGAGGCAATTTCTATTTGGTTTCAGAGGACTGGAGAGAACGGGGAAAGAGACAAGTGGGAAGAGAGAATCATCCTAGTGCAGATGGAATGATCACAGCACTCCATGATTCTCTGTTTAAATCCTTGTATACTTCCACTGAACTGCTCTGTGACCTTTAACCTCCAAAAAACAATTTCCAACGTCTCAATGCAGTTTGTTTACCACCAAAAAATGAGATAAGTGGCTTCTCCATTAAAAAAAAAATTAAAAAAATAAAAATAAAAATTAGTCTAGACAAGAACACATTACAAATGTCAAGATTTATCACTTTCTTGATACTGCTACCACGCAGTTTTCAGTTCTAGGTTTAAAAAACCTGCTACTGTCTATTAAAACAAAAAAAATATTGAAGAGTTTGCACTTAGATGTGTGTGGTAAAATATTTTTATATCCCTTCAAAACAGCTCACAGGAAAACTTCTGCATAACCCAGACTATCACATCATCCCCAAAAAGATACTTATCGCTGCCTTTTTGCTACTCACTGGATAGTGTATCCATGTGTAAATGACTTAAATTCTCACCTGAAGTTTTTCCATCAAATGACACAATCTTTCCACTAACATACTATAAGTAAGAATCATTTCAACAGGGATGGTTTATATTAGACCAAATGCCTTAACAATTTACTGCATTGCTAAAAGGATTGTATTTCTGGGAAGAAAGAATAAGAACGCCAAATACATTTTAGCAGGATAACATAATGACGTATCCAGTGACATCACTGAAAAGTTAAATTTGCCTTCATGAAAATCTGATACAGTAGAACTGAAATAGTTGAATCGAATTCTACTCGATCAAGATCTCATCTCCATTTTCTCTTTTTATGTTAACTTGCATCCTCACCATAAAGTAACTTTGAGTCTTTGTAAACATAACAATGAAATATGAATCAAAGCATTTTTCAGTAAAAAATTCCTGACATGGCTTCTCTTTGATTTATTAAGCTATAAACCAGTCATCATTAACACAGGAATTAAAGAAAATTAAAACAATACATATTTGAAAAGGTAGTAAAAAAAAGTAAATCATGGCATTTATCAAAATCAAACTTGGAATAACCTGAGGAGAATAAAAATAGTGGGTTTGTCCAAAAGATAAAATACAAAATGCATGTAAATTTGGTAAAAAAAAAAAAAAAAAAGAAAGTGCTTAATTATGAAAAAAAAGCTTCATTTATGAAATGCAATCAAATATTATGCATGAGAAATTTAAGTTTATTACAATTAAGTGTTGCACAATAATTCTAGGGGGAAACTTTACTACCCTAATTATGAAATTGTAAAATTTTTATTGTTTCATAACAGATACACAATGAAGCCGTATGTCAGAAGCTGAATATTGCTGTGCTGAATAATAAAATTACACATAACTGAGGTCCCCACAGTACTGTCTACTATTTTACTTCAATCAGACTTAATTTCTTTGTGAGAAGAATCCAAGTACCAAAGAATCAAGAATGCTGAAAGTGGCAGCTGACAGAACAGACATAATTATAAGTAGGAATTCAGAGTTTCAGGCTTCTGTACAAATATCTTTAAATTACAAGTAACAGAGACTGTTACATGGACTTACAAGGGTAAGTATATCTATAATAGTCTTTGACAAATGAACAAACAACTTTAGCCATTTTTAGTGATTGCAATTTTTTTTTCTAAACTCTGACATCCAACAACTCTGAAAACTCTCAAATATAACTATAACAGTATTTCAAAGAGTAAAAACCTCCTGACAGTACTTTGTTGTATTTCCACCCCCATAACACTAGCATTGCTTTAATTTAATAGTTTTCCATGAGGGGTGCCTAACTACAAAATCCACCAAAGCACAAGCAAGGAGAGCATGATTTTTTTTTTCCCCTATAGTAGTTCAATAAACCAGCTATGCCTTTTGGTCTATGAAAACTCTAACTGAAAAAAACTTTCTACTGAATGTCAAGTGGTAGTGTGAAAATAAGACCTTAGTAAAGTGAGCAGTGTTACAAAAATGCTTTGTAATCCAACAGCATCATCCTAAATTTAGAAGGACCATCTGTGACCTGCAAGACTTTATGGGATCAGGAATTTCAATCGCAGAGGCGGGGCACGTTAAGGATAAAGCAACTTCAAGTTCCATTCACCGTAACAGTAACGATTTGTAGGCCGCCCATTGCTGAGATAGTTTGAGCAGCAGACGTGAGGACTGAAGGAGCCGCTGTGCCACAAACAGGAGGAGCTGCAGCACCGGAGGGTGCTGCCGTCCCCGAGCCGGCAGCGTCCTGTGGGGACGCAGCGCCGCCTGGCGGCCGGCCCAGGCCAAGCAGAGCTGCCCGCAAACAGGGCTCGGTTGAGAGAACTCGGAGCGGGACCGACCAGGGCAAAACTACCAAAGAATGGCTCTAATGCATTAATTTTCTTAAAACACAAGTTTAAAATACACAAGTATTTTTTTCCCTAAGGAAAACAATAAGATCCCCACAAATAAAATATCTGTTCCTTTAGTTTTGAGTTTTAGCGGCTCCAACTGCTTTAATTTTCCCTAAATCAGTGCAGGGGGGGGATATCGGACCCTTCTAAGAGATGTGTGCTTTTTTTTCACAATAAAAATGTTACTTTCTTATGCAATAACAGAACTATTCTATTTGCTCAAGTTAATTCAGAAACAGTATGGAGACACATTTTGGAGGTTGTTTCCTATTTACACTTACTAAAACCACAAAATCTCTTTATGAAATACTGATTACCTCTTATTTGATAATACTGATTTCAACTCTAAGAGCCAGCAAGTACCAGCTCAAGAAACAGAATTAAAAATGTGTCTTGGTGCTTAACAAAGATTTAAAATTAGAAAGTATTCATGGACCACTCAATTTTGCCCTATTTCCCTGAAACTATACATCTATTTAAATCATACAATAGCATTCTTTAGCTGAGTAGGAGATCAGTCTTCTTCAGTCACATTCACATGCTGGGCAAATTAATAAAAATACCATTTAAAGATACTCCCTGATAAAGGACCAATAACAGTTCTGATAAGATAATAATTTAATCTTCCATTGCCACTCAGGGAAACCAAGGCATAAAACCTTATTTATCTTACATGCACTAAATAGTCATCACAGTGATAAATCCAATACATCCTAGAATATGCTTTTTTTTCCTCTTTTTAAAGGAAAATATGTATTAAAGTCAATATGGTACCTCAAGCTGAACATCTTAGATAAGTCTTTTTTATTCCCAGCAGAGAAAACTACAAAAACAAGGCATTAAAAGATCTTCAATTCACCATAAAAGCTAAAACGAAAAGTTAAAGGAGCCCTTTGACTTAATAATTTCAAAGTAGCAATACTTGCATCAAAAAGGTTCTTTTTAGGAAAGTATGGAGACAGCTGCTATGACAATTTCCACAGACAAACATAATACAACTGGTTCATACAGAAAAGCTGACACACAGAAAATAAATTCAATCTTTTGACCCACAGCTGTGTTTTAGACACATACATAATACACATGTATTTCTACATACAGGCTTTTTGTGAAGGAGCCTGGAAATGAATTCCAAGTCCACTGGCTTGGCTGTGCAGACCACACACAGATGACAGCTTGGACAAATCCAAGGTAATTAATTTTACAACATATTACACTATATAATCCATGTATATCTAGATACTGCCACAAAGCTACTGTAATATATGTACACACCTTATTTTCTGTTGCTTTAAAGTAATTTTTAAACCATTTACTTACCAGCAGAGAACACTTGTTTTCACATAGTCCACTTGCTATTCCCTTCACTTGAGATTTTTCAGGAGCTACAGCATTTGCCATTTCATGCTTAAATGGTTTTTTCACTGGCTCTGAAAAAAAAATAATTTTAAAAAGAAAAAAAACCCCACCATACAAAAAAAAAAAAAAAACACAAAAAAACCCCAACAACTAAACTAAACAAAACAACAAACAACAAACCCAGTACTCCAGACTCTGATTCTTTTAATGCTTAATTGCAGCAACCTCATAGGACCAGATACTCTATGGGAAATTTTCAAGTTTTAAGTTAGTCTTTACCTTGAATCTGTTCTTTGAGTATGCGCAACTTCGCTTTTCCTGAAGAAACCTATATGGAAGAATATTTACATATATAAACCTATATAAGGTGCTAATTAAAATAAAAAGTTTTCTAGAACTGTTTCTAGGAAAACAGCTAACCATGTATCTGAAGTGAAAACACCACGTACTGGTTGTGACAGCCATTAAGCCTGTAACCAGTTTCCCTCCTCATTCATGAATTGACATTGTCCTTGTTTGACCAGACAGGTGAACAGCAAATGTGTTCCAAGAGCCCACACCTGCAGAATGGTCATAACCATAATCACTTCAGCTCAAGTGTGAGCCAGTGAAGTCCACTGCACGTAAACTGTGCACATATGTCTATAGTTTGTTGATAAGGGAGAAGGTGTTAAGATCATTTACCTTCTGCTTCTCATTTCCTTTCCATGACCTAGCACCCCAGTAACTAGTAATTTTCAACATTTTGTTCCTCAGTATTTCCCTGCGGAATCCACACTGCATCCTCACTTCCCACACACCCTTTTGAAAATTCTGTCCCATGCACATTCTCCTTTAGACATCACAGCTGAAATTTCAAGTTTCTGAAGTAATAACAACTCTGAGTTACTTATATTGGAGAAGAGGAAAGATGAGTTGGGTTAAATAAAAGCTTTTTATTCTGATCCTCTCTTCTACTCACAATCAAGTAGGCACTTTTATTGAAATGGAGTGTTGTCTGAGAAGACCTTCAAACTGCTGCTTCAAAAGACTTCAAACACCAATTATGACAGCTTGGTCTGAAGTTGTCATTGTCTCTTTCACTTTAGACTTACATAAGCTTTATTTCAGCCAGTTTCAAGTGGTCTCTCTTAATTAACACATCTCATTTCAACATAGCATGGCTCCCAGTGAAAAAAAAACAAAAAAAAAACAAACAAAAAAACCCAAAACAAAACTCTTTTTATGTCCCACTCAGTCCAATTTGGATACCTCTCCAGACACATCAATGGCTGCTAAAGGAAAGAGGAAGCATCTCTAGGCTGATTTCATTGGGATTTGGGGATACCTTACAGAATTTTTGTACCAATTTATGGAACAAGTAAAGAACATAACAGCTCTGTTAATGCAATTGGTATTTTAACAGCTTTCATGAGTATTATTTAATGATAGATACACTTAATGCTTGTTTCCATGATCTATAAAGACTCAAGGACAAAAGCCTAAGCTATTAAAATGATTAATTTACTTCATGATAGAATAAAATATTAAGACTAGGTTATTACAGTTGGAAGTGGTAACACTCCTTAAATGTCCAGTCTTCAGCTACTTACAAATCTGACCAACTTTTACCATTCCCATACATCTGTCTTATCCTTAATATTTTTTGAGAGTTTGAGCAAATTGCCCTAGTCATTTCCAAAAGGAAATAAGGGGAAAACATCCTGCTGTTTGTATATTAAAAAGTTAATCATTTTTTTGGTGATGTAGCAGGAAAGTTCAACATCTCTCCTTTTGGGTCTGAACAAGGATGTCATAGAACAAGAGTCAGTCAATAAACCAAATCCACATTTTAGAACACTCAGAAGCATTCAGTCTCAATGCAGAAGAATGGTCTCAGTCCAGTCCTTGCCCAAGAAAATGAATGCTTCAAATGTCTGTTTAGCCCACACTTGACCAACTAGCATCACTCCTCAATCAATCTAGGATTTTTCCAGCTGCTGTGGGCCAAGTGACAAGTTGGGTAATCAGTCTCCTTCTGTACTTACTGAAATAAATCAGGGTGCATCATAATAAGATTATAGGACATACAGAAAGGAGTGGGGAATAAAAGAGAATAACTACAGAGAGTGTGAACACAGTCTTATAAAGTTGTTTAAAGATGGGCTCCTGATGATTTCCATTGCTATCAAATTAGACTCTTAGAATATTAAATCTGTAGAAGCAATGGTAATGTGCTATGTATTGCAATTCAATAAAAACCAAGAAAAAAAAATAATCACCAAACAGGAAGAACTTGCTGTTCCTCCAGTTCAAAGTGAAACATAAGCTTGGCATGGAAAAATAAACAATCAGAAATTTTACTCAGAACATTTCCTTTTTACTGTAATTAAAATGCCCATGTTCTGTAGCATAAATCTAGTTCTAAATCTTGTTTTGCTTCAAATAGTTTTACCTGCAAATACTAGTGTAGTATTTGTAGTGTACTACCTTATTATTCTTTGCTTTGCTTTCTGATAAAAGTTGGGTTTGGATGGTCATTGCTCTTGCCTGTCCAGATCTCCATTGATAAGCACTTGATTTCCTGTGAACCAAGGGCAAAAAAAGAACATATGGATTATGTCTCCTCTACGCAAGAGGGACAAAAAGCTTTTCCTTCGGGTTCTTAAGTAAGAAGAGAGTATCACAAAGAACTTATCTATGGGTTCATCAATTCCCTAAAACACCAATACCTAGCTTCCACTGAAATCTGCATCACATCTACTTTAACAGTAGTAAATACATCAAATGTGTAAGAACGTAATAATTTTTAGACCATCAGATTGGTCTAAGTTTTTAAAAGTAGGAAAATCCACTCAATTCTTTAATGTTGGTTTTAGAAGAATAAAAATGTCAAAGTACATTTTAAGTATGACTTGTTTGTCCTGATGTATGCTAAGGTATTCATCACACAGCATCTTTTAATAAGGCAGCTGCACCTAACTACAATTAAGACTTCAGTGAGCATCAATTTAGATATTGGCTATTATGACAAACATGGAAGATAGTGGGGAAAAATTTAAGACTAAGGAAGATTAACAGCTATTTTCATCTTCAGTACACTGCATATTCCACTGTTGCATAATACAAAGAAATGGAAGCAAATGTTGCAGACATTTGCTGACATTCAGAGTAAGTCAGAGATTCAAACTTCCACCTTAGCCTCACTCTGTTACGCTTATTTTCCAATCCATGTTTTCCATCATAGTGAAAACACCTTCTTGAGAAGCTACACAGATGCACACTGAACAGATTCAGTGCAATATAAAGAACAGCATCTTCTCTAGAAACTTCAGAAATGATATTGAAATAGAGTAAGAGAAACTATCTTCTGTTTCCTGCTTTAGAACTAAGGTAACAAATCCAATAAGAGAGAAGGGAAAATGGAAAAGGGAGAATAAATGAGGAAAAGGGTTCTCTGCAGTAAGTTTAGTATTGGAAAGACTGGAAAGAGGAGCCTGAACACTGCTATGAATTCCAAACTTTTCAAGTCATCCCATCTGGCACAAAGGGAAGCGTCAAGGGAGCATGTCATAGGATTCCTTTTTTTTTTATTTATTTTTTTTGAAACAGAAACTTAACCTACTTTCTCTCTTCTTTTTCTCTTCTCATGTTTGACTGTAGTTGCCATAATTTCTTCTCCATCTCTGCATTTTCTGTTTCTAACTGCACATTCTCCAACTGCAACTCTCTGACAGTTCTGAAGGAGATAAAGTAATAAAATATTCATTTGAATTTACATGAAAATAAAGTACCTGAAGAAGTATAAAACAGCAAGAAAAAAAAAAGTTGAAAAATTTCTCATTAAATACAGGTCAGCCTTCTACCTCCCAACAAGATTGAAAACAGTTAGAAAACAGTTGCAAGGGAAGTGCAAACTCCTTGGACCTGAGATTTCATTCCAGAGAGGTTGCTTACAGCGATACTGCTACACCAACAGAAGCTTTAGAGAGGCCAACAAAGGTGACATAATTATGCCCATACTTGAAAAGGTTTGTTGCTTAATTATATGAACTACCTCAGTGAATTCTTTGTTTACAAAGTATATATGTTAGACATGCAGAGCTATAAGACCTATAGTAAGAAACTAGATTAAAGTCTAAGAAAACAAAGGTTTAAGGATGAAAGCTTAGAGAGAAAAGAAACCTGACTCCTCTTACTCTTACACAAAAGCAACATGATTACTCTTTCTCTTATACAAATAAGCTCTTCTACTTAACATTGAATTAAATATTATTAAAAAAAAATTCACAAACAGATAAAATGCACTTACTTGGCATTTAATCTCACTGAGATTCCAGGGTTTGAGCCTGGGAGTATTACAAAGTCATTGATGTTCATGATACGTGGTATAATCTCTTCTACAAAACAAAATTTCAATGAGCTACAGTTAGCAACCTGTTGAAATGGGAATTCTGTTGAAATTATGAAGAGTAAAAACTGCATAGAAGGAGAGAAATGCAGCACAGATCTCATTTATATCAAATGCCAATAAAATCCTAGAGCAACTCTAAATTAAATTTCACTGAAAGGAAAACGTTTATTACATTTATAATACCAATGAAACTATTTACTTGTCTGTTTTGTTCGGGCCGTTCCCTAAAGTTCAATGAAAGCAGTTTAACATCAAACAAAACATAGCTTTCTTGATCCATAGATAGCACTGAGAAGCAGAAAATTGCATCAATGGCTATGAAGTCAAACCATGTCAACTGATATGAAAACATAAATATCTTCTGTCATACACAAATTGATACAAATGTATACAATAACTTGCAAAGCAGAGTTATTTTCTACTCTCAAAACTTCAAGGCAGTATCCTTGTACCATGATCTTATTGCAATCACTGAGACATGGTGGGACAGCTCTCATGACTGGAACACTGTCATGGATGGCTATGTC
>JANHGL010016686.1:6808-24280 GCA_024611195.1 Ceyx melanurus
GTCCCAAAATTATAGTACCTGCAGTTAAGTTCTTCAACAGGCCTTTAGTAGCCTATGTTTATGTTTGGCATAACTGCTTGCTACTGGAAGTTACTTGCTAAATATATTATTTACCAGAGAAATAAAACTCCTTCACAAACCCCTCACAACTGCATAATCACAGAAGGATAATTGAACATAAGGAATATAATCAAGTCAGAGCCAGCAACATAACAGATCTTATAAATACAGTAAGATTGTTTAGGTAAATCTGTATTCAAACATATATGGGGTTCTTTGGGAAAAATATATATAAATAAAAATAATTATTACACTAGTAAAAATCCTATTCAAAAACACATAATCACAGTCATTCTTAAATAAGAGGTATCTTCTTTTGAAAGAACATTGGAGGATTCTGTTTGGTTCAAGAAGCAGGAATTGCAAATTTTTGGATTAGACTCCTAACACATTTTCTCCTTTTAATCTGCAGAGAGTTGAGGAAAAAAGGAAAAGGCATACTTGGATTGACACTCATATCTGTATTCCAGCAGTGTAAAAAAATTAGGATTCCAAGGTGCAGCAGGTATTTTCATTGGTGGAAACAACCCATATCTCACTGAAATGTCAGGATAGTGTCTGGAACTAGAAGATTTAGACAGACTTACTTGAGATTTAACCAAAACAAACTGCCTCCTTCAGGGCATGCCTGAACTCATTAGGTAATTCCCTCATTGGGCCTTGAGCTCCCCTGAGCTGGCAATACAGCAAGCTGCCCAAGCACAATATTTCTACATGTACAGGATAGTCTCAAACAAGTGCAAGAGAGATTAGAAAAATAGACATGTAAGTCCCCTGTGAGAGGAAGCATTTTCCAGATGTGTTTAATACATACTGACAAGCTCAGAAATGTAGAAAAATTAGTTCAAATTTACTTTTTGCATACAGAACCCAGGATGCCTCTCTGCCTACTGAGAATGGATGGATACAAACAATTTGCTTGTTCAATAAACATATGTTAAGCATAACTGATATTTTTAACCACATTTATGCAATACTGTGACTAAAATGAGGAAAATCCTTTTCCTTTCTGTATAAGTAGGTTAGCTGACAAAACAATGATTCTCAGCTTTAGTAACCAATGTTAGATTTTAGGAGGGAAAAGTTTTCCAAGATAACTTTTTATTACCACAGCTGTTTTCATTCTGTGAACAAAATAGGATGAAATTTTAAGTGGCCTCTTACTAATTACCTCACGTTTGGTTTGCTTGTGGGTTTTGGAACACAGATATTTTTATTTTCTTTTTCAGACTTTATTTATAATTTTACTTATCTCCTAAAGAACACACTTAACAGCTGAGCATCATATGGAATAGACAGCTCCAAAGACTAATTACATTTTATATTGAAGAATAAATTGTTAAAAGAATTCCAAGATCATAATTCAAGACTTCTCATTCCCTGCTAAATAGTTCAAGACTCTCTGTTCTATATGGTCTTGTCAGATGTCTGTGAACCTGCTCTTCTCTGCATGTCATGCTAGCATGCTACTGATTTCAATGTAACAAGACAAATGGTTTTCAAAGAATGAAGTTTTGCCCAGATTTTTCATTTGTTTGTTTGTTTCAGACCATGTTTGTAGTCACAGTCCTAAGAAGATTCCATGTAGATGGACATACCTATTTTCAATCCTGTCACATTCACTAGGTTTTCAGTGAAACATCAGTGCTTATTCTGTCCTATTATTTTCCCTGCACAATTTATTTCTCATATATTTTTCCTTTTATTTATCTAGGATTTTTTTAATATATATGGACTGCTAGGTATGCAATCCTACATCTTGATTCCTAACTTGAAGTGTAATGTTCATTTCTACAGCTCTTTTTGAATTCATCCCATGAACTAATCAGCAAACAGCAGCATCACAGAAATCCATGGTACAAAAAATAAATTAAGAAGTGGCAGGAAACGTGAAATCTAATTTCAGTATAGCTGATAAAGTGGTTATTCTTTAATAAATTTGAACACTGTTCTATTAGCAATAGGCTATCCTACTACTAATGTGGAGCGGTGAATTGAATAAACCAATTAAGATTTTCCAACAACATTGTTAAATTGATTGTAAAATGCCAAAGATTATACCTCAAATAATGCAACTGACATCAAGTCACAGACTCAGATGAGCTGTGAAATGAAATTACAAAGATTTTGTAGGAAAGAGTGCATCTTGTTCAAATTAATATCGTTTTCCATTTTGGAGATGGAAAAGGAGGACTGAATTAGGACACATTCATATGATTCAATCTAATGAAAATAATAAGGGAAAATGTCTGTCTAACATCATTGCTTCTCACTATTCAGCCAACAGGTTATCAGCAAGTGAATTCAATTTCTGAATAGACTAAAAATCAATGTATCTCAGTACTTTCCTGAGAAATGCACCTATATCCTAAGGCAAGAAGTTACTACACAACTCTGTTTTCCATAGCATATGAGTTTCTTCAGAACTTGTCAGGCAACCAGATTTGTTACCCTTCTAAAGAAGCCCTAAGAATTTCTGAAGTGCTGCAGGAGTAAACATCAGGGGATGTTACGATTGCCAGGACTATCATATATGACTAGCTAGCCAGACTGATCTATTTATTTGGAAGAAATCCAGTAAAGACAATGAGTTATGTTGGATGCATAGTGCTATAACTGAGATCTTAATCTCTCCTACAGAATATAAGTGTATCTGTTTAAATGAAGATTGGGACCATTCTATAGGACTGACTACACAACTGCAAACAGAAAATAGTATTTACTACTTCAAGTGTTCACATTTACTTCAGAATCTGATAGATACCTGAAACTTTGGCACAGAACTACATTTATTCGATGACAGCCTATATTTTCTAGGGTACTTTAATTAAATATGGACAGGTATAACTTTGACCATCTGATGTAATTATGACAAATCTCTGTCCTGGAATTTTCTATATAAATAATTTCAAGAGTAAAATGTATTAAAAGACAAGTTTTGTAAAAGAAAATAAATATTCACGAATATGGAAAATTGATATTAAAAGTAATTTTCCAACCATGCTTACTTTTCTAACATTCAGTAGGACTAATTCTATTTATGTAGTATATGTTCTTAAAATCTCTTCTCCTTTTAATCAAATCCATACATGGGTTGGAGTCAGATATGCTCATCACATCTATAAAACAGAAAATGTCCATACTCTGCTGAAATATGTCAGCACACACAGTTACTGAAGTAGTGAACAGCTTGAGGTTCTTGTACTTCTGTCTTTTGAAAGGAGGTTGAAAATTGTCAGCATTGTTTGACAACAATGCTATCTGTGTATTTTAAATTAATTAGATAACAGTGAACAAATTCTAACAGTTTAAATTAGTGGAATATACAAATGGGTAAAATAAGCTTATTAATTCATTATGGTAAACATTCTGTCTTCGTTCTTGATGTAGATGAAATTAGAGACTACAATTAGTAGTCATCATAGGAGTTTTTGCACTTCAGGACCACAAAATCCTCAGCAATTTGAGATCAAAATAATACTTGAGCACTGCAATAGTTACAATTAGGATCATGTAGATCACCATATAAGGGAGTAAAATTATCTTTCAAAAACATTTGGCATAATTTGCCTGGTACTTCTGAGCATAGCTAACAAAAGCTACAATAAAATTTAATTTAAACTGAATTGAGAGACAAAACATGAAAAGATAATAATGTAGCATGTACTTGGATTTATGCTTGTGGGTTCTTTCACAACAGTGCCAGCTTTCATGGATACTCAAGGGTTTTTTTTAAGAAAAGCCTATTGCAAATATGCTCCACAAGAAAAGGCTGTAGGGTCTCAAGAGTGAATAATGTGGCCCAGCCAGACACGTGAATGCTTCTGTTGTTTCTAATGTTTCTAATTTGATCATATTTTTGTTCTCAACAACATTTGTTCGAAGCGCCTCTCTGTAGAAATGTTTGTATGGATTTCCCTTTCTATGCAGTGGTTGTATTTCTGAATTATATTTCTAAAATGTCTTTTCAGCTTTAGATATTTAGATACAAAGATCCCTTTCTATACTCAGTGTTGGTCTGTGAAGGGGACAGGAAAGCTTTTAGTCAGGATATAAGAGAATACCTGATGCTTCTGATGTTGAAATAAAAGAAATATTTCTAATTTAGTTGGGTTTTTTTCCTTCCTTTCCCATCTACTGATTTAGTTTAGTTTTTAACTTAAAATTTTGTTCTGTCTGAAACTAATACAAATCAAAATTTTTAAGCAAGTCCTCTTTCAAAACTTAGCTGTGGTTCTAAATACCATATTTTAAGATGTAGTCAGGTTACTTTCAGGAACTAGAAAAAAACACCATCCCCATTTTCACTTTCCAGTTAAAATGCTTGAGTGAGTTAGAGAAGTAAAGCATCTGCTTCTAAAAGAGATGCTACTGAGTTTCTTTTCTGCATTCATACGCTTCAATTTGGGAAAGTTATGAACACTGTTGAAACCTTGGCCTTTCTGGGCACTAATGAAGCAGCATATTAGCCTTACACTAGCTTAGATAAAAAACACAGTAATTATGCCCTGTTTTAATCACACAGTAAATAATAATAATATTATTCAGAATTAATAATGGTGGAGGGTTTTACAGCCTTTTCCTTGACCTATCCATTCCTTTTTTTTTGTTCATGTAACACAGTTAGGAAATGGGAAATCTATACTAACAGTCAGTAATTTCATAACCCCAGACTGTTGAGTAATATATATTACTGTTATTTTACTCTGTCTGTCTCAAAGAGACTTTTACCTCTTTAGATTTCACTTAGATCCTCCTTTCCCATGTATTGACCTACTTAATCCCAATCCTTTAAACTCCACTAATCTTAAATGCCTTTTGTCAACAGAAACAACCTTTTCAAAATTTTGGACTGTACTTAGTTTCTACTTAACTCAAAATCATGTACCTTTGAATCATAATATTTCTACATCAGAAATGTAACTGAATTTTTTTTTTCAAACATTAAAAAAAAATTAGAATAATTTCCTTATTTTTTGTGTTTGTAAATTATTAGCTTTTAATAATACTGCCCAGAATACTCTATCTAAATCCCAAATCCCATTTCAGAAAGTTTTAATACTAACAACATAATTTCACAGCTGTTTATTGATCCAGGTTTGAGCTCTCTGAGACCAGATGATTTTTCTGTTTGGTTTTAATTGATTTACACAGAAATTACTTTCCAGCTGAGCACTGAATGGTCAATAAGACCCTGCATTTTATTTTTTTAGTATTTAAACTGTCTAAATTATTAAATTCACATTCACCAAAGTCAGACAATGAGTCAGTCATGTATCCTAAGTTAATACCAAGAATAGTTCTGGTGACTCCCTACCTCATAGGTTTTATCACTTCCTGTAAAATATAATATAGACTCTGGGTCTATTGTGAGAAGTAATTGTTATTGTCCATAGACAACAGGGAAGCAAAAGCCAGAGACTTTAAGGGGGTATCTTAATGCTGTGGTACAATCCTTTTGCAATCTTTACTTTTCCTATGTGACTCAGGGAGGGTACCCTGAGTTGTACCCAGTATCAAGCAGACCATGAGTGGGCCTTGTACTTGCTCTACTGAGATGTTAAAAGGGGAGTCTCTTAAAGTTTTTCTTATTTCTGGTGTTTCAGTCTCTAGCCAGTAAAAGCTCTGTCATTTTGTTTTTCCTAAAATGACCAATATTAATTTCCTTCCAATCCTGTTGATATGCTACCACAGCTTTCTGTATGCTGTCACACCGGGGGTTTAAATGAGTGTTATGTACTTGTTATTAGTCATTTCATATTTTATTAAACTAAACTTTTTTCATTAAACTAAAACTTTCCGTCTCTTTGACTTCTTCACACTACACCAGAGCTTCTTGGACAATTATTATCCTGAAAACTACCCAAGTCAGTCAGACTTCTTACAGAGAATATGTTATATTCTAATTACCACAGAAATGCTTGCAATTTAAATATAAGAAATGGCTTATTATAGTGAGTAAGTCAAATGTAGTAGTGTCTAAAATAAATTCCATATTCGGAGTCTGTTTGTCTGGTACAAATACAATTTTAACTTTCTAACAATGATGGCTTCCATATGATGCTGGAGATGATCAAAACAAGAGGGATGGGGAAATAATTGGCTGGAACAGAGCTTTTCTTTATTGATAAAAAATGTTTTAGCAGATGCCTATTCATAAAGAACTGTTCCAGCACTCTGGAAATGAAACACATGAAGCTCACTACTTTAATTGTCAATGATAAATATTATAAGGAAAAAAGGTTTTATTTTGTCTAGTATTAAGGACATATCTTTAAATGTTCAATGAAAGTTAATTGTCTTAATTTAGAAGTATACCTAGATGAATCATTTAATATTTTTGTATATTATCGAATAATAATATTTTAACTATTATTTGACATACCTAAATTTAAATTTACACTGTAGAAAAAAAGGGTTTTTTCCCTGTTCTTGGGCTGAATTATTTTTAGAGGGGAAGAAAATCAGAAACCTTCCTTTGTGAAATATAAAGCGTAGTTCTTCAATGGAACATGGGAATCACATTGAATTTAACAGTTTCCTTGGCGTGATGCCACAGCTCTTACCATTAAGCCAGGAGAAGACTGTAGCCAGTGGAAAATGGAAAAGAGATTTTTCTCATCAAGTTGTGCAGGAGTCTTGACAATATAAAAGCAAAATAATAGTGAATTTGGCTTCTGGGCATCTAGAAAGTGGATGTGCTTCTGCTTATTAAATGTACTTAACATTAAGAAGTAATGCACAGATATAACTAGACAATTTGTGGAAAAGTTTATTGTTTAGCATCACTAAAGTTAGTAACTTAGCTCGCTCAAGTCAAAGATGGAAAAGTATTCTAGGGGCACTTCAAGATTACTCTTTTAAGGTATTGTTTCTTCTTGCCATATCACAAGTGAAATAAGTTTAATTATGTTTCCAGATTTTATCTTAGAGAAGAACTGGAAGAAGAAACAGTAGTCAGTATTTCAATTAAAGGTTGCTTTAAAATGAGCTGTTTTGATTAAAAATAATCATTCTTAAGAATGGTTCTTGTCTTCCAACAGAATAGATGCTCTAATAAAGTGACTATATCATGAAAATTCTCTGTTAAATAAATTATCTCAGGTAGGTAATCTGTGTTGAATAATGCTGAAAAGAGGATCATTTCAAACAAGATAACTTGATCTTGTTGATGACATGTTGATGAAGTACTCATAAAGAATCAACATTAAAAGTGTCTGATATAGCTGTTTTTCCTGACTGTCTTGCCGAAAGATCCAGGACTTCCCATAGTCAACTGACCTCTCCCAGTGAAAGCAAACCTGCATTATTTAATGCAGAGCACTTCAGGTTCAATGAAACTGGATTTTTAAAATGAAACTTTTCTTTGTAAGAAAAAAAACAACCAACAAACAACAGATTGTTACTACTAGTTGAAACATGGCACATAAAGCAAACTGTTATGCTACATCGTTGGTTTTTTGTTTTGTTTTGTTTTTCCTGACAATAAGACATGAAAACTTCAATCATATTTAAACTCTGAATAGTTTCTCAACATGCTGAACTTATTGCAGTAACCATTTAAAGTAAAAAGCACAACTGGGAGCAAGTATGAAAGCCCTCCAAATCTCCATTTCAGGCTTATAAACATAAGTTTAAACTTAATCCCTTAAGGAACTGTGATAAAGGAACTGAGTTCAGCTCAAAAAAATCACAAACTTAATGGTAAAAACTGGTGGTGTCGGAGGCTGCAAGATGAGCCAGAGCACATTGTATGTCTGGCTCCAGTATTTCATATTTCTTTTGAAATATGAATTCAGAGAAAGACGTAAGCAAACTTAATTTCTCACAGTCAGTTCAGCCAGTCAATAATTATGCAGCCTGGACATCTATGTGCACCTTGAATATCAATCCATGTGTACCTTGAACATCAATCCATGCCTGAGACTTTCAACTTGAGAATATTTTTTGGGTGACGCCAGGGAAAGAAGATGTGAAAACAAGTGAATAGGGTGTAAAGGTCACAATTCCAGACTTGAGCATGACCCTAAAGCTAGTTCTGCTTTGAAGTATAAGGTTAGGGAATGCCTATCTGAACATCTTAATTGCTTCATTGGAGTACAGTGCCAGGAACAGAAGCATAATAGAGATAATGAAGAAAATTAATTTAGATAATCTGAAAATGGAGTATTTCATTTTTTTTTAATTTAAGAATTTACATAATTTAAGAAACAGATCAAAGTATTTTCAAAGGCATTAGTGATCATCTTTGATAGGTTAATGACAGGTGAAATAGCAATAGACCAGAAAAAGAGGTCTATCTATTTAAGAGCTGAAATCTGGGGAAGTATAGACTAGCCAGTATGACTTTGAAATGAAAATATTCTTCAAAAAAAAGGAAAGATCTAATTTTCTAGCAGATGAGATGGTAAATAGGTGACATAAATTCACCAAAAATTACAGAACTGTGGAATCTATCTCTTCCCAGCTTTTAGAGAATCAAGGAAATAATACAGAATAAAGGAAAGTGAAAGAGACATAAATATTTTATCTTCATATTTGTAAGATATCAGATTTTGTCCCCTATGACATTCCTAGGAAAAAAAAAAAAAAAAGAAAACCTCAGCAAGTTATGTTTATCATATCTATATGAGAAAACCTTACTGAAGGAAAGAATACTGGTTTCTAATCACAGCTAAATACTCCTCTCAATAGTAGGTCTCTAATTTATGTCTCAGTAGTGACTTCAAAGACAAAGTGCTGAACTTCCTTATAAAATTTTAGGTTACAGAAAGTGAGAAGGGTGCAGTAACTCTGAAACAAGATTAAAATGCCAGATATTCTCAATAAATTTGGGAGTTGGTCTGGAATCATGATAAATTTCAATAAATATGTTGGGGCAAAATATTACTCTTTGTGATCAAATTAAGAAAATGAAGTAAATGCTAAGCAGATGATGTGCAACAGATTATAATTACGAAGCATAGAATTTAAGAATTTCTGCAAATATGCTTATTTCTATTACTAATAATTTCCACTCTTCCTATACACTCTTCTATTTACTTTATGGAAAAAAGCTCACTGAGACAGGAGCAGTGCATTTGTGGAATTTACTGTGGTTTTATTTTATCAGAGAAAAATCAGTAAAATGATCACATCATTTAGTGGCAGCATGAAGGAGCTTGCTAAAATTAAAAGAGTAGTAAACAATCACAGAATAATGCATGCTGCTAAGAAATTTAATTTTTTTTTTTTTATAAGAGTTCAGTAATAAAGAACAGAAACTAGTTAAAGCTTGAAAAACATGTAAATATTGCTTAAATTATTTCCCTATTTTTTTGCATGTTTTGCTTATTTTACTTATCACATAGATTCAGCAAAATGGGTATTATATTTGCTTTCATTCCAAAGAAGTGCAGCCTGGTCTAACTAGAGTATGAAAACTAGTAAACACAACAGATCTCAATACAGTTTGAATATTAATGGATCACAGAGTTTTCTTCTTATACAAGACAATATTCAAATTGTTGCAGTGAGCACAGCAACCAGAGAGTACAAGCATACTTTTTCACTGACATATAGATTATCATTACAGAGAAAGAAGATTTCCATAAGTTTCATATATAAGGGAACAGAAACCTCATAGAGAAAAAGATCTGAGAGTTACATCAGAAATCCCATGACTGGTAAAGGAAAACAGTCAATTTGAGGCTTATTTTTTTGAGATTTTTTGGTCTGCCCTGTCTGTAAACAACAATTATTCTGTTATTCCCCACTGGTGGAGCAGCAGGGAAAGAAGGCATTTTTTCCAAGTGCCTCTTATAAACGTAGTTTTAAATTCATATTGAAGAAAACTTAGTTTGAAACATGGGAAAAGTTGGAAATGTTTGACATTCCAGTTGAGGGTGACAGTACAATAAAAGGGGTGATTCTAACTTTGTAGGCACATCATTGATTGTACAGTTCTATGTATATAACTCATAAGAAGCAAGTCACACTACTACTCATAACAAATCATTTTGCTGTTGCCATTACAGATTTTGAATGATAGCTTGTACTCAAAAAAGCCTTTGGCCTTCTTTATTTTGGTCCTTCAGAGACATTTATTTGTCAATAAGACTTCAGGTAGAAGTTGCTAGTGAATTTTGCTAGTATATTTAACTTCACTGGCACATTCTTAGTGCAGGTGTATGAAAAAATTACTTTTTCACAATCAGTTTCCTTGCCTAGGCTTTGAGGTATCGTAAATCACTCTCTGATGTTCTGAAAAATTACAGCACTGTTAGGACATTTTACCAAATGGAAAGCTGTAAGATGGTAAAAGGAATACAGATCCTTTATCAACCCACCCTGGTCTCTGGGTTATTAATCTGTGAGATGTAGTGCAGAAAGGTAATTTTTTAATTGAAAGAAAAAAGTGAAAATATTCTGTTTTCACAGTATTTTCAAATTTTCATAAATTAATAGTTGCAATGAAATTAATTATTTGCTCACCTTCAAGTTTGTCTAAAAAAAATGAACCAATTCTTAAACCCTCAAAAATATTCTGCCTATATGCCTTTGATCTTTTTGTATAACTACTCTGCACAAATAAATGCTACTTTTTCAAATGTCCCATGTAAAACATTTTAATAAGTCAAATATAACGTTCCTTAATGAACTTTCACAAAGAAAATAAGAACTTAATTTTTAGACAAGTAAACACTACTTAAACAATGGAAGCTAAATTTGTTCAGAATAATTTCATAACGTACATTTTTTTCCCCAATTACTTTAATACTGTGATAGTTACAAATCCACAAGAGGATTGTGCAAGGCAATTTGTGTCAATTTTTAGGTCTTTTCCTCTGAACACTTCTTCCATTACAGTGGTAAGCATATGATTCAAAGGTATATTTTTTATGGTTTGAACAAGCCATCTTCAGTGACTGTATCTGCTCATCAATTCACTATACTGTTAGTCTTGAACACTGATTATTACAGTGCCAGAAAGCTTCTTGTTACAGTCTTAAGCATTAGGTCTCAAAATAATAACACTAAATCCTTGAAACACTATTTTTACTATTTTTCTCAGAAGTTTATAATCTCATTCTGAGCTACAGAAACTTGTTACTGACAAGGTAAAAGGCAATGTCACTAACATAGACTTGATATAACTAACTATTCTGTTGGCTTCTGATAGGATATTGACAAAGAAACACATCACTACTATTCTTTGCAGAGACAAATAAAATCAATGATATCTAGAAAGTAAAGATAAGAAATGTCACAAACATACCTTTTCACAAAGGTCTATATATCCACTTCAAGGCATTCACAGTAAGCTATAAAAGCTGAAAGTTGTTAGAGTTTTGAGAAGATTAATACAGAGGCCATTACTGGAGTAGGGAAAAACTATGACTGTAATCAACGAGGGGAAAGGCATGTAACTACTATTCTTAAAGGCTAAATTGAAAAGCACATGTTTACAATTCAAGCTAATTAATAAGCTACTTTGCAAAGCAGCAGTAGAATCTATGTGTAAACAACTAAAATAAACAAAAAATGAAGTAATTTACTCAATAAATCAGGGCTGGCCTGTTGTATGAACAAGTACAAGTAGGCAAATTTTAAACAGAAGCTGATCATTGTCTCCTTCTCTGGAGCTACTACCAATTAAGTTCTATGTCTCCTACAAGTCCAATATCATTTAATTCTGAGCAGAAATAAGTTCCTGTATAAAGTAGTGATTCAGTATCAGTCTTTTAATAATTTTGTTATGATCCAACAGTGCTTTACGAGAAGATTTAATGCTAATAAAAATTAATACTAATTTGTGTATCAAATTATTTAAGATAGACTTGAGAGATACCCTGGTGAGTGAAGGGGTGTGGTGCATACCTTCTAGGAGGATAGCCACAAGCAGTTAAATGGCAAATGGAGGTCCTCTGGTGGTAAATATGCCTGCCTCTTACCCATTGCTGCTGCCTTTGCTCCTGCTAAGAAAGAGGGATTTTAGTTTTGTGGAGGGGCTGGGAGAGGAAAAACATCAGTACAGGAGGGAAATACAAAGTGGAAAAGGATTCCTATGTAATCAGTCACATAGCTAATGTTAAGTTCAGTTTTTCTTCAGTGGGGTAAACTGAGGCATAGTCATAGAACTCAATGTCAACAGCATCAGTCTTCAGAATGCAGTAAATTCATTCAGAATTGTCGTCAATTCTGAATCAAGAAAGGTCAGGAACACACTGATGTTGTAGGAAAGCCTAGATTATTTTTTTTCTGTGATTGAAGAGGTGCAAATAGAAACAGCTGCAACAAAGATATTCTATAATTAGGTTTCATGCTGGCTTTGGAAGCTACTTATTATAGATCTTTTAATAGTAGATAAAGACACAGTTTGAATATGTTGATTTGGACTTTCTGCTACTTTAATGAAAAAAATACTCTTTTTCAAATTCTGTGGGTATTGTCATGTCATTTTTGTGCCAGATAATTGGAACTCCTCTTCTGATGGAATTTTTGTAATGCTGAAACTGTTCTTAATTATTTTTGTTTACAACACAAATATCTTTATACTGTCTGATTGGCTTGAGGGATGGGAAGTCATCCAGAGGGACCTGGATAGGCTGGAGAGGTGGGCTCAGGTGAACCTCATGAGTTTGTGCCCAGTTTGCTCCAGCACCACCCCACACCTGCTTTCTATAATTTCATCAAATAGTGTAATAAATCTAATTTTAAAAAACATGTCTATGGTTTGGTTTTGGATTTTTTCATCATAAATGATGCCTTTCCTCGACAGTTCTTATTCCTGCAATGCAGCATTGCTTCCCTTCCTTCTCATAACTATTCCATTCATTTTTGTCATTTCCTATAACCTGCAGAGATACTTTGTAATTGAAACCATGAAAAAATATGTATGTTGATTACCCCTAAATTAATTCAGTCCCTTATATAACTTTCCTTGAAAATGTTTTGGGACAGTGTTGACTCTGCACAGTGCCTACTGAGTGTTACTCACATACTGTTCAGGTATTTGTTATCCTATTTCTTTCACAAGCAGAGGAACTTATTTGAGTATATAATTTCTTGAAGTGCCAAAGAGCTGAGAGCAGGTTACAAAGTGTAAGTCTGACATATGCTGATGTTTCAAGCTTAGTGTCTGGTATTGCTCAAAGCCAAATCTCTAACAACACTCTGAGGGGACCAGATCCATAGCTTGTAGTACATAGGGAGTGCTTAAAACTGTTTTGAAAGTCCTTTTGCTGACATATAATTTATTATGTTAGAGGCATAGATCTGACTGACTCACAGACACCCTTCTAGTTGCATTACATATTTCTCATCCCTGTCATACTAAAATCCATTTTGAAGTGAAAGCTGTTTATTCATTTTAAATGCTGCTGAGGCTGTCATAAGCATGGATAAGATGAAAAGTGCTATATTTTAGCCCAAAGTTAGCAAAAGCCCGTGATTCAGAAGCAGCTCAGGTTGTGGTTTTAATCCAGCTTTCCTTTTTTTTCAGTTTTATTTGATTATAATTATGTTACTGCATTAGATGCACCAGCACCAAAGTACACAAGTAATTCTTGATACACTGCTAGCTGTCTGTTTGACTACATTAGGGATTAATTTATGATGACAGCCCAGGTTCAGATAAATTTGTTTTCACTCATCATGTGGTTAAACTAGCTACTTTTTTGTTACCCTTAAGTCTTTCAAAAAAATATTTAACTTCGAAAAATTAACTCAACTTTGTGTATACTTGGAAACATCCTGAGTTGAAATCAGGGTCTCTATGGGGCACAAATGTTAGTTTCAGAACTTACAAACCCTTTATTCACCCTTTAACAGAGCTTATGGAAGAAAGGATCACTGAAAGACTCATGAGTCAGTCCTGGACTCCTGCAGTCTATAACCCAATGTAAAGGTAAAAAGGATATTTATTTCATTTCATGCTAATATACTGGACCATAGGCATAAGAAGTTCAGTAATGGAAGTCAGTTATTTCTGCTAAGGGAGTAACAATCTCAAGTACAGAAGCAGGTAAATGGATAACTTCTTCACAGTGTAAGAAGCATAATATATATAACACTCCAGAAATGTGTCGTGGCAGGTAGTTCATCTGGTCTTTATATGCAGCTATATATATTACACAGGGGCCAGATGTCTGTAACTTCAGTATTATTGTAGCACCTAAGATGTTGATACTAATCCTCTTCTAGCTGATGCCTTAATGCAAATACATGAGCAATTTCAAGGTGTTGTGAAGGCATATGGAGAAAATGGAATATCAAGAATATAAATTAAAAAAAAATTTTTTTTAGTCCAAGCTAGTGGTTGAAATACCTCTAATGGCAATATTTGTAATTGCAAAGTTAAAATGCTGAAGCATATGGTGTATTTGCACATACTTTAATGAGTTGTACATTGAAATGTTCTGTGAGACAAGCAATGCACACAAAATCTCCAAGGGAAGCTCATGTGTTAATGCCAAGATGATGTACAAGAATACATGAGTAATAAAACCTCAGTTTCTGAGGAACTTAATTATGTAAAATCTACTGAATGTGCATCTTTACTTAGACCTCTGGACAATATTTATTTTAAAAGACTACTGTGTAGTCTTTGCTAGAATTAAAAAGAAAAAAAAAAAAAGTTGCATTTGTCTTCAGAAGTGCACACCTTTGGTTCTATAATGCTCTCCAAGAAATTTCACCTTTTAAGAAGATTTTTATGTTAAATGCCAGACTCATAAAACAAGAAGAAATGAACAGTTGACTTTATGGAAAAATAGGATATGGTTTTGTAACTGTTTTAGTCTAGAAGAAGCAGGCATTAATTAAAAGCATTCAGCATGAATCATAGAATCATACTCTATAATATATGTATCTTTCTTCTTTTTTCTATAGCACTCGAACCACTGAGCCTGTCTCTTTCCTTTCTGCATTTTTTGTGTACACAGTTTGTGTGTTCATGTGTTCACACACACACCTTCATGTCTATGTATATCCACTGTACAAAACACAAAACAGTTTGTTTCTTCACCACTGCACAGCCAGTGTACATATATTAATTCAGTGATGATAGCCTACCTGTGTGGATCTGAAAGAAAAACTTGTAACATATTTTAATTAATCTTCATAATGAACAATACCTGTTATGATCTCCAGGTGTCTCTTCATTTGCACAATACAGAGGCTCTCATTGGTTTACCATTGTGTATATCACTGAAATTATAAGTGAGATAGACTTATCCTCTGATCTTCTTAGGTTTATCTCACACTGAAATATCATAATCCTCAGTAGAAAAAATGTACCTTGAAGAAGATCTTGAAAGACACTTTTCAAGGAGTTGTTATATCATGCTCATCCTATAAAGTGCTGCTCACTGATAATGCATACACTCAGTAGACTGCTTGATTCAGGCTAATTAATCAGACTTGTTACCCAGAATAGAATTATCCAAAAATATTTCGTATAATAAGATAAAAAAATAAATTAATCCACAGCTGACAGAGAGGCATGCTCACAGTAGGTCCAAAGGGACTCCTCAGGGTTGCATGGGGCTGCCAGATACAGTGTGATAACAGTAGTAAAGCAGAATAGGACACAGTCCTTTGCATCTTGTTGTGGGCCAAGATGTGCAAGTCTCTGTCACATGTTAAGAGTGACTGCAAAAATAATGTGATAAATCAGCTATGTATTATTTGTTTGGTTTTTATCTGTTCAGATAGGTTTTCAAAGTGCTTCTGCTGTTGTAAATTTCTTAAGGAATTAATCATGTAACAGGTTAGTAAGAAAAATGGACCCTGGAAACTTGGTAAAATATAGGCAGCCTTATATAAGGCAACTTAAAATCTAATGGTCTGTCTTAGGAGCTTTGTCCAGGTTGTGTACACAGTGTTCAAAGGGGAGGATGAGAGAACAGAAGATCACTACACTTCAAGATATGATTATGTGGCTGCACTATTGCTCTCTCCACCACTTCTTCAGTGTATCCACATTGTGCATTTACAGTGAGATGTAATAACTCTGGAGATTGTCAACATCCTGCCTGCCAAACAGGCGAAAGGATAAAAGACAGCAATAGTGGACTAGACAGTACTAAAGAGAAAATAGTTTTCCATCAGAATTTTAGCAAAATGGACATGGGTTCATATAAGAAATTTATTTTTACCAGAATTTACTAGTACTTTCTACCAGAAATAACTGTTTCATTGAACAGTTTCTGACCAGTTTAGTTTTGTGACTTAGACAAAGAGAATGTGACACTCAACATGCAATATATTGCATTCAGATAACTAAAATCTAGCACTGTATGAAATTCATAGCGTATAAATTAATTCTGCTACCTCATTATATGAGTTAATTCTATTTTATAACTCCTTATCAGAAAGAATTTCCAATTATAAGAACCTCATTTATGTTACAAAGACATAAAGTTTTTACTACTATATATATAAACTTCATGTTGTTTTCCTGGTAACATAATCTGCTACTGCCAGATAAGAAAAAAAGATACAGAATATGGAAACAATGGTATTAAAATTTTAAGGAATCTCATTCTAAACTGATAGCACACCTATTTTACTTTGACTCTCTTTTGGCTTGTGGAGAAAAATACTGAAATATATGTAAAGCTACAAATGCATGACTTTTTTTTTTTTTTTTTCCAAATCTTTAGCAGTGATAAGGAGATGAAAAATCATGTATCACTACATCTGAAGAATTCAAATTACACAAGAGTAGACTGTCACTTTCATTGCAGACTTAAATAATGGGTAGAATATACCTCCGCTGCCTCAGGAACAATCTAAGTTGATCTGTTATTGCTTAATTCCAGAAGATTACTTCACTTAAATGCTCACTTACATCAATGCAGAGATGTACAATGCTCTGTATTTTTCAACTCTTCTCAATTTACTTCCATACCTGTATGTGTAAAGCAGTAATTTACTGGTGTTTGTTCCATTTTGCAACAAAGAATAATAAAATGGTGATGTCTTACACTTCTTCTGTATTCTTCATTGTTTATGTTGAGAACTAGGAAGGGGATAAAACTCCTTACTAGTTTCTCTGTGGTCACTCCTCCATACCTGAAGCAGAAAATGAGCATGAGTCAGAAAACTTAAACTCTGTTTTACTTCTATTTTCACTGTTAAGATATATTTTGTAGACTCTGTTTTTCTGACTGGTATGGATTTCAGTCTTACAAATTGCTTTCAACTACATGGTATGGTCCTACTTATTAGAAACAGAGTGTGGAATAGAATATATCCTCCTCTGTTTCTGACACAGCAGAATTATATTTCATTTCATGTTTCATTTTAATGAATTCTTCATAAATTCTTGGTTATTTCATTTTCATACATTATAATATTTTCTCTTGAATTTCATTAGACTCTTATGAATAATTTATTAATATATATAAGTGGATATATTTCTATTGA
>JANHGL010016687.1:0-11256 GCA_024611195.1 Ceyx melanurus
CTGCCAAGGATGGGGCTGCCCCCACCTCTCTGGGCACCCTGGGCCAGGCTCTCCCCACCCTCCTGGGGAAGAAGAAGTTCTTCCTCCTGGCTGAGCTGAACCTACCCAGCTCTAGTTTGGATCCAGCCCCTCCAGTCCTGGCACTGCCCAACAGCCCCTCCCCAGCTTCCCTGGAGTCCCTGCAGACACTGGGAGCCACCAGAAGGGCTCCCTGGAGCTTCTCTTCTCCAGCTGAACATCCCCAGCTCTCCCAGCCTGTCCTCACAGGAGCTGCTCCAGCCTCTGAGCATCCTCAGCTCCAGCACCTCCAGATCTTCCCTGTGCTGGGGGCTCCATTCCATGAAGCAGTGGATGCAGACAGGGCCAGAAGCACACGGTTGGGTGTGTGGGAATAAGTGTTTCTTTTGGAATCAATCCACACTTGCTTAACTGGATGTGACTTCTGGCAGTGCAGCTTTACTGCACACACACTTCATTCTGATTTCAACAGGCAAGAGGTTAATTTGCTCAAGGCTACTTTCAACACCCAGTGCCCAGAGAAATTCAGTAGAGAACACTTAGCATAACATCCCTTCAATTTACCTCACCATCAACTTTCCTTGACTGAGGAAACATAGGAACATTCTAATTATAGAATAAATATAGAATATTATTATCATTATTTTTATCTTTGCACAGTGATGCAGGTAAGAAAATCCACATGGGGTTACAACTCTGCCTGTTAAGCTCTTCAGCTTGGAAAATCTATTCTCCCATTGTCTGTCTGAACCACATAATTCACTGCTTCCCAGTATCCCATGGCTCAGGAGGTGATGTGAGCTGGAAAAGTGATGCTTCCAATGAGGAACACGATGAAATTGTGCTACTTTAGGGGCTGGGAAGTAATAAAATTCAGATTGTTTTACCTTAGCACTCAAAATATAGATGTTTGCATTTAAATAGCTATTAAATCACTCCAGCAATCAAAATCTCAAGTAATTATGGTTTGAAATGATATTTTGCTCCTTCTATAAACCAGACAACCACCCTGTTACTCACTTGAAAAACCCAAGACCAATTATTCTCCCTGCTTTAATTGTGAAAGGGCAGCAATCTCAGAAACCATCCTCAGCTCTCTGGTCTGCAGCCAGACAGCTGAGGTTAATGACTCAAAAAAAGAAAGATGAAAGTAGTGAAAAGACAGCAAATGCCATTAATCTCAGTCTTTAGGACTAAAAAGCAAGGCCATCTGCTCTTGCTCTTTGGAGAAGCCTCCAGCTCCATCTGAAATGCCAAAGTTCCTTGGGAAGGCACTGAGAAGATGGCATCCATCTGTCAGTTGGTGCTTTCCCCAAGGGTGGCTTTGGGAGCAATGCAGATGGGCCTGGTACCAGTTGCCATTTGCAAGGAATGGTCGTTGGGAGGAGAGCTGATCCTCTCCATATGGCTGCTGGGATGGGCTTGGGAGAATTCCAAGGTAGCCCAGGGAAATAAATGTATTTCTGGACTGTATTTTAGCTCCTCTTAAGTAAAGCACAGTTGCCTGGACAAGCAGCAAGCCATTGGGAAGGAGCTGTGATGTCAGCCCCTGATTTTGACCCTTCCATCACCATTGCTGATCTGCAGACTATCAGTTCCCTGCCACTCCCCCAAGGGTAACACCTTCCTGCTCTGGCACACAAGATGTTAAATCCCAGGAGCACAACCTTCTGCAGACAGGAGGAGGCAAGAGAAGGAAGCACACAATAAATTCTGGAAGCTCTCTTTGCTACTCCCTTGGCAGCCAGTCTGCTGTCAAAATTCTCTCACTAAATTCTCTTAGCAGCCCAAACACTTGGTTTCAGGGATGAAAATACAATGCCCCAGGAAAAGCTGGATTTGCAGCTCCCTTTTGTCTCTTCAAGATCCAAAGCAGCAGGATGGGGATGGGAGAGCAGAGGGGAGGATGCACAGATCCATTTGGTCAGAGGATCCACAAGCTACAGACCTTCCCCAGTCCTGGCTTCAATTCAACACCCCTTTGAGCCCCCCTGTGACCCTGGTTCCTAAGAGCAACTAGTGCAAAGTGGCAGGGGAAGCAAATCCTATATTTTAAAAGCCTGGAAGCTTAATATTTCCAGACAAAAGCCTCCCACTGTGTCAGGAAAAAAGCCAAAAGTAACTGATGGATCTGAGAAACGATGTTGCCTTTTTGTGATGCCACTTATTTAAAATTATTCTGAATAATGGGAAGAATTTAGCTGCAAAGTAAGGAAAGAAAATGTCTTTTGCACCCTTCAGGGTATGAATTTGCCATTCAAAAACCTAAAAGCAAAAGAACTTTGCTGTTCTTTAACAAACTTGAATTATTTAACATGTAAAAGATGCAGCTAAAATGCCCCACGAGGCCCTTCACTGCCACGTGACACACATCTTTGTTTCCTGGATTATTTTTTTTCCCCTTGTATTATTGACAACAGGTATCAAACCTGAAATCCAAGGCCTAACTTTATCACTGTATCCTTCTCCACAGTGTGCAACTGGAAAGCAGAAGGAATACTCCTGAGCAGGGGTTCCCCTGCTGGGTCTGCTGGTTGTCATCAGCATCTATTTATCCAGAAAACATGATGGACAGATGGGAGAGAACTGACCTCATGAAGGGAAGAGGAGCAAAGCAGCTGAGTTTGCAGGGAAAAATGTTTACAATGCCAATGAGGCTTTTGGATCTGAGGGGGGGGGGAAGAAAAAAAAGCAAAATGAACAGCTGAGCAGTGGATTGGAAAAGAAAGATGTTTCTCCTTGCTCAGTGCCACAGACAAGTTTTGTTCCCCAAACAGGGAATGTAAAGAAATGGAAAGGCACTTGGAAAGATCAACTGCAGGTTTCTCCCCCAGCCGAAGATGAAGCACAAGGAGCCTTGCCTTCCTTGTTCCGATGCAAATGAAGCAGCCCTTTGTGCTCCTCTCCTCTTTTCAGCTTCCCTCCCTGGTTTCCATGGGAACCCCCCGGCTGACAAGCCTCGGAGCAGAGCAAGAGGCCAAGCTTAGCGAGGGGTGTGAAAAGGGGAGAGAGTCAAAGGGCAGGGTTTGGCTCCGGAGAATCAAGATGCCAACCTTTGTCCCCCCACCAAAGGGAGAGTAACCATAGGAACTAACTCTGGGGGGCAGGGAGGAGGTTGGAGCATCGTGGCCAAATTCACTAGCTGGGAAACAAGATGGGAAAGGGGTTGTTAAAAAGGCAATGTCAGGGGGAAAAAAAAGTTTTATTTATAAAACACAACACTCCAGAGGTGGCCTCACCAGGGCAGAGCAGAGGAGCAGAACCTCCCTGGGCCTGCTGCCCACACTCTTCTCATGCCCCCCAGGACAACACTGGCCTGAGAGCCCATTGCTGGCTCAACACTGTTCCAGAAGAGGTAGAAAAAAGAGGAATGGCACATTCAGCAAATAAATGCAACCAATATTCCCTTAACTCCCTGGCACAACATTCTCTTGCCTGTGAGCTTACACCTGTGGCTATGAAGCTCAGTGACAGTGTCACCTCACTCCTCCAACTGAATCCAGGCACGTTCCCCCTTTGCTAATAATTCCCCTTTCAGCCTCCAGCAGATGCTCCTGAGTTAGCCACAGAGCAGAGCCATCTGCCTCCATGGCCTGCTGTGCAGAGATGCTGATTAAGATGTAGATCACTGACTTGAAACTGAATCATTCCCCAAAACTGGTTTATTTTTCCTCTGCTCATGCTGAACGCTGAAGGTTAAATTTCATTTCCTGATTTCCCCTTGAATCATCACTCAGATTTCATCTCCTAGTCAATAAAAGATATGGATGTGGTGACAGAGTTCAGCTCCAACATGCAAATGGTAGAGATTTAACAACAACAAAAAATACAAATACAAACCCTACTTCCCTTAATTTCCTTTGTTTTTAATTGCACTTTGAAAAGATTCTCATTAACAAATACAGGACTAGAAAACAATATTGCTGAGATTATTCCCTAAAAGCCATCCTAACAGGCTCCAAACTATTCAGCATATGCAGAGTTTTCTGCTTTATCTGAATAAATTATCTTTCTGTCCAAGGAGTCTAAATGCTTCAGCATTCCTCAAGTATTGAAGCCCCAAGATGATGTTTTCCCCAAATACTCCTAAATTCAGAGATTTCTAAGCAGTACATGATGAGACTTTCCTATGCTCTGCAGAATTCTCAGTACAATTCCAGTTTGGAGTCACTTTGCTTTACCAACGTGGCTCTTTCTGAGGTAAAAACTTCCAAGTGTGAATAAAAGCCCATAAAATTAATGAGAAAACAGGTTTTAATCAGCTGGAGCACTGCTTGCATTCCTAGGATCACCTCCAATTCCATTGTTCTGCAGCCATCATCATCTTCCACACTACAGAGAGAATTAATCCTTGCTGCAAATTAGTGTCTAAGATTAAGGTGCTGATTAAAACCTGATTTTCCATTAGCTTTGTTATTCCTCTGTGAGGTTTGGATGCAGGAGGCCAAGGGCAAGGGCAGAGATTTAGGAGGGTGGAGGCAAAAGAAGATGGGAGGGGGAGACTTAAGGATTTTCCAGCCTATATTTTCCCCATCCTGGCAGAAAAGACAGAGAAGAAAAGCAAGAAAAAAAGAGGAATGTGGGAAGAAAAGGGCAAAAAGAAAGAAGTTTCCTACTTGTCTCCAACCAAATCACTGAGAAATAGCAGAAAATAAATAGATAGGAAACAGCTTTTCTGATAGAAAGGTTATTTTATATTTATTTTAATATTTTTAATATCTTTTTTTCTATTTTTCTTATAGAAAAGCTGTTTCAGAAACAGCACTAAAAGAAGCCACTTAATAATTGACTTACCTACACTGAAAACCCCCCCTCAATCTTATCCCAGAAGCTAAGACCTGTCTGGGAATAAACACAACTGTGCTCTGCTGATGCCATTTTTCAGTATAGTCCTTTTCTTTGCCACTTCAGAAAGCAAGAACTAATCAAAACCCTGAACTGATATAGTGAGAAAAGAAAGAAATATTGGCACCAAAAAGCAACTAGAGACAGAGAAATATGATTAGCAAGGGCATGCAAATCTTGCAGCATGCAAGGGCAGTGGTGGTGTCCTCTGCCAGAAGCAGCACAAGCAAGAAAGCACCAAACTAGAAATAAAGTGTAAAAAATCTGCTTTATTCACCTCTGCAGTGGTGTGTTTTGTGACAAAGCCCCTTAGTTCTGCTTCTAATTATTCCAAAGTCTCTGAGTGGGTGGTTTATTTGGATTAATCCAGTGATTCCAGGCTGGTGGAGGAGGAGCAGGAGAGTCAACGTTGCTTCTGTCCCTTTCCAGCTCCCTCCCTGCCACTGCAAAGCACCAGGATTAATTCTCCACTTCCCCCTTTGCATCTCTTACCCTCAGCAGCCAGGGTAGCTCCAGTGCACCCCTAAATCTCTGCTGCTGCTCCTGTTTGATATGAAAATGGGACAGGAGCTGCTGGAGAGTGGAAAGGGAGCCTGTTATCTCCTCTGCCCACATGGCAACTGCACTGTGTCACCTCTGGGAGAACCCCAAAGGACAAAGGCAGTGCTCACCCAGCAGGATCTGGTTAGCCCTCAGCTCTGGTTCCTGGCCCCTCAATCCTCTCTGGGCTGACTGGGGAGATGCCAGCACAAGCAAGGGAAGGAGGAGGAAGGCCTGGCACCCCAAGAGCCAGCAGTGAGCACAGCAGGTGCTGCTGTGCAGGACTGCAGGGCAGGGACAGCTCCCAGCTCCAGCCTGGACAGCTCAGCTCGGCCACCAGGATGCACAGGAGGCTCCCAAAACACCTGCCCCTCCTGCCCATCACCTCCTGTCTGCACTCCAGTGTGCCCAGGAGGCCACCCCAGGAATCCTGGGGGCAGTTTTGGGTCCCTCCTTCATCCCAGCAGGACATGGAGGGGCTGGAGCTGGGGAAGGGTGTGGAGCAGAGTGTGGGGAGGAGGGACCTGGGCTGATGGAGCCTGGAGAGGATGATTTTATTGATAAAACTGTGTGGAGGGGTTTACCATTCTTGTCATTTTTCCTGCTCCCCTCTGCAACTCCAAACACACTTGATGGCTCAGAACTTCCCAGAAGACTCCAGGTAAATTTGGGAGCTGCAGGATTGTAGCACTGTGATTCCTGCTCTTCATTCCTCTCCTGGTTTCCCCACTAGTCTGATTTTCTGTGTTCTCTGCCAAGCTTTCAGTTAACATTGCAACAGAACCATGCAATTCCAGTTAAATAAGCTGATCCACCACCATGGGAAGAATATTCCCACTAACATATATCACTTGATAAATTATCTGTCAAATCTAGTTCACAGCTCTTCCATGGAAAGCCTTGGAATCAGTTATTGAGCAAGAAGAATTAAGTTTTTATATAATCAGGAAGAGCATTCAAACACATGATTGCTCTGTTTCCAGTGTACAGCAGCAAAGGATTCCCAAGCACTTCAAAAATAGAAATAAACCAAATCTGCACAAAGTTCTCCTGAAAATAGGAACAGGGTGGCAGGGAGACTTGCCTCATATTCTGAATTTCCATCAGTGTTACATCCTACCAAGGAAGGAAACTCCTCCAGCAGGGGGGAAAGCAGACAGAGCATTGCAAAGCTGAATTTTTGATGTGGCTTCAATGTTTGAAGTGACAGACAAACACATCCTGAGTATTTCACACTCTGTTATAATTAATTAGGCCAATTTTTTAATATCATAGAGCTCTCAGGGTTGGGAGGGATCCTAAACTCATCCAGTTCCCATGGCAGGGACACCTCCCACCAGAGCAGGGTGCTCAGAGCCCCATCCAGCCTGGGTAAAAACTTACACTTCTTTTTTTTCCCCACCCTCTGTGCCAGGGTCCCCCCATGTATGTATTACCATAATCATCTTTTTATATTGAAATTATCCATTATCTTGATTTTATTTGTGGGTTTTGTTTGGTTTGTTTGGGGTTTTTTTAATTTTTTTTTTCCTAATATCAACATCTTCCCAGATTCTCTTCCCAATTATTTGTCAGCTAAAGGCTAAAACCTGAAAAAAAATGGAAATATTCTTACCTCCATTGCTAATGCTGCTGTTTGCTGGTCATAATGATTCAGAAGGTTAGGCATGAAGGTGGTGTTGTAAGGCAGATCCTGGCACATCCTCAAGATGATGGGCTCACAGGAAAACAAACTGTGCCCTCTTGTGTGCCCCACCAAAACATCCAACAGCCAAAGGTAAGGGAACATCCAGCTAACAGCCATCCTTCCAGGCTGGAAATGAGGCCAGGCAAAAAAACTCATTTAATTCCTCATGTGCCTCCAGATTTCACTTCAACGGGGATATTTTCAGTCCTGGTTTCAAGTTCTGAAGAACTGGAACATTCTCTGTACACAACATTTTTAGCTGAGGGCAGAAGGTGTGTGTGAGATGTGAGAGAAAGCTTCTTTTCTCAGTCCATCTGGCAGGTGTTTGGTGAAGATTTAACCACATTCCCACACGACTGACCCCATGGTGGCAGTGGAATTAAGCTCTTCCTTGGTTAGGGCACCTAGAATGAAAAAAAACAAACACCACACACTAAAAAACACTGAAAATGGATTTACTGGGATATTTAGAATACTGAATATATTTAGAAAGCCTCTCACTGGAACCACATGAGCATCTGAGTGTTGACCACACTGAAACCAAGCTGTTTGTGACTCAGCACCTCCCCTGCTCCCTTCACACTGATAGCATCTCTGTAGCTGCAAAGCCTCACAACTGCTGCTGAATAATTCCAAAACACAAACAAACCAGTCACCAGCACCAAGATACAGGTCCCAGCTTGCAGGGCTGAAGGGTGTTCTTCTGCCCAACCAGCTACACTCACAGCTTGGCTACCTGGGTTCAAAGGTGGAATGGGAGGCTGGCTTTTTGTTGTTGTCTCTGACCCATCTTCCCCCTCCAGAAAGCAGAATGGTGCTCACCAGCTGCAGAAATTCCCTCTGAGGGGTGAGCTTTGTAGGGTTAATGGTTGGACTGGATGATCCCAAGGGGTTTTTCCAACCAGAATGATTCCCTGAAGGAGTTCATGACCAGATTTCTGGCATCACTCGATCACAAAAGCTGATGTATGAACACTTTTGTTTACACAGGCTCATCTTCTGGCCAGAAAAATGAAATATCACACACCTCTAAAACCCTCATGTGCTTTGTGGGTTCATCTGGAGAGGCTCCTTCCAACCTAAACAATTCTGTGCTGCCCCAAGCCCACGTGTGGCCATGCTTTTGGCTGTGGCTGTTCAGGGAGGAATCCAAGGAAGCCATTCTTTGGATTTCTTTTGCAAGAATGTGGTGCCTCTCAAAAGAAAACCCAAGACCTGAAGTATCTCATCTTCCAGGCATTCATTAATCCTAAAGGTTCCTGCATATTCTCACATCCTGTTCAGAAGAATACAAGATACACACTAAAAAAAATCCCAATTCTTACTTAATTTTGTACAAGGTGCTTAATCCAGGTGCCATCCCAGCAGTGACCCAAGGGTAAGAGTTCACCAGAGGGGTTCAGAAGCAATGTAAAATGAAGAGGATAAGCAGTGTGAGTGCAGTTCAAGTTAGGGTCAGGATCTAAAATCTTGGGAAAAACCTCCCAAGAACACCAGACAAATCATCATATTCATATTCCAAGTAGAGACTCCAAACAAAGCCACCTGCACCTCCTCTGACTGCCTCACAACCTGGAATCTGAAAAGCAAAACAAAATAAACCATGCAAAAGCCTAAATCTCAATAAGACACAAAAAGCAGCAAAAAAAAAATCACTGTGTCTTTCCAGGACATTTGCATTTTATGCCCAAGATCTTATTATCTACCATCAGAAAGGAAATTAAGGGGGTGTTTACTAGAGGGAGGAAAAAACCCTGATAAATTCTATACAGCCTAGACCAGCAATGCCCTTTCCTAGATTAAAAATCTCAATTAAATTAGGAGCTACCTCATTGTGCAAGTGTTGCAAAGGAGCATATAGATGACCTATTAATTGGTGTAGACAGATGAGTGGTGTAATAAGCAATCCTGAGTGTCAAAAGAGTTTCTTACCCCTGTAAACTCTTTGTTAAGCCTCTACCTATGAAATCCTGTGGTTGTTTTTATGTGTCTGTAAAACCAAAGCACTTTTGATGACACTGGGGATAAAAGAGGAGGAGGGGGGGAGCTGCCCATCCACCCCAAGGCACGGGAAAAAAATCCAACAACCTGTGGGCAAAAGGGGTGGGAAACAGCTAGATAGGAGGATTATGGATTTGGATGTTATTTATAATCATAAGAAACCCATCCCATTCCTGCTGTAAAGGAGAATTGAAGGCATTAATAGGTGGTTATTATAAAGAGTAAAAAATAGGAAATTTTAAAGGTTGACTCCCACAAGGGAATTTTATTTTTCAAAGCTAGGAAGGGGGTAATGAGATAAAAATATCACCAGACTTCAGAAAGAAAGTAGGTGGATTAATTTGTGGTTATCTGTCCCAGAGGTGCTAAAACAACACAAGAGGAGAATGTCACCTTAGTCATTCCCCAGCCAACTGGGGCCAAGGAAAGGAACTCACTTCTTGCACGAGCACTGGCAGAGCTTCCCCAACCCATTCCCATTTCCCAGAGAAAACATTCCTCTCCCAACTCCATTTTCAATAGTCAGTAGGAAAAAAGCTCCTGTTCCACATTGATATGTGTTGAGGGAGAACCAGACTATAATACACATCCTCTCTTGGAGCTGGGAGATCCCAGGGGAAAAAGGGCACATGTTCCAGCCTCTGGCTCTTCCATTCTCCTCCTCACTCTCCTATGGGATGCAGCGCCTCCTCTTCCCTCCATCCTCACAGCAATTCCATGTCAGTCCCTGCTCCCCTCCTTGCAGTGAGGACAGAAAGGCACAAGCCTTTTCTGGTGGGATTCTCTTGTGTACACCGAGGGGCAGGGCTGGAATCTCTCTCCATCCGAGCTGATACTGCATGGCAAGCTAAAGGAACTGGAGGGGGAGCTACTTATCATCCTTAGCCTGGGAGAGGAGGTCGGGTGCAGGCTGAACTAGGATCCCCTTGGATCCTCAGCGCGTTTTCGAGGCAAAAAAGAACAAGTGCACACATGGGACAAGCATCCTGTAGAATTTCTGCTGCATTGCAAAGGAAAAAGGAAGATTAAAGGTACATTAGACCAGCAGCTCTGGTCCACAGTGCACTGCAAAAGGAAACAGAGCATGGGATGGAGCTGGGATCCCTTCGGATCCCTCCTGGCAACAGGACAAGGGAGCTGTGCATGGGACTGGCATCCTTTCCCTTCCCAGGACTTTCTCCTTTCCCAAGGAGAAATGGGGGAGGGCTCACACGGACCGACATCCCCGTCCCCCGGGTCCCCAGAGGGAGCCAGGCTGGGATTCGCATCCCCTCCGATCCCTCATGGAAAAGCAGGGGATGAGCATCCCGAGGGGAGCGGGAAGACGCGGGACCGGCCCCGAGGAGCGGCTGAGGGAAGGGGGGGTGTGGATCCAGCACCTCCATGTCGCTCAGCAGAGGACAAGGAGCAGCATCCCCCGGTCCTCCGCCTCCTCAGAGCCAGGGACTCGACCCTCCGATCCCCCCCGCCCAGGGGACGCTTCACGGCCGCCCCTCCACACTGCCCATCCCCGGGTGCCCCTCAGCGAGCGGGTGCGAGAACCTCCTGAGAGGGATCGAACGCCTATGAGGGGGATCAAACACCCCTGAGGAGGATCGAACGCCCCTGAGGGGAATCAAGCCCCTCTGAGGGGAATCCAACCCTCCTGAGGAGGATCAAGCCCCTCTGAGGGGGGATCAAACCCCTCTAAGGAGGGTCAAGCCCCGCTGAGGGGGGATCAAACCCCTCTAAGGGCGATCAAAGCCCTCTGATGAGGATCGAACCCTGCTGAGGAGGATCAAACCCCTGCCCATCCTCACCCCGCTCCCCACCCTTACCTCAGCTCGGGGCTTTAAGAACCCCCATGAGGGAGGATCGAACGCCCCTGAGGACGACAAACCCCTCTGAGGGGAATCAAATCCCCCTGAGGGGAATCGAACCCCTCTAAGGAGGGTCAAACCCCTCTGAGGAGAATCAAACCCCCCTGAGGGCGATCAAACCCTCTCCCATCCTCACCCCCGCTCCCCGCCCTTACCTGAGCCCGCGGTTCCCGCCGCTCCCGTCCCCGCTTCCCTCCCCCTCAGGTGGCGGCGGCGGCGGCAGAAGCGGCGCCGGCGGCGCCCCCTCCTCGCGCCCCGACCCCCGCCGCACCCCGCTCCCCGCCCCGCCCCGCCCCCCCCCCCCCC
>JANHGL010016688.1:0-67297 GCA_024611195.1 Ceyx melanurus
GTAATGTGCTATAAACTTATCCAGTGAATAGTAGTCTACTAAAGCAAGTACACTCTGCTGTTGTTCTTTACATGGAGGTAAGTTATGTGTGCCTCTGGTGGCAGCAGAAATTGGGCCCCATTGGGTAGCAACATTAATCCCACCTTTTCCAGGCATCAATCTGATTTCATTCAGCTGGCAACATGCCTCAGATCAAACTTCAGCACTGTGACATATTTTAAAAGGAATGGTTTATTTTCTGGGTTGTGACAGGGCATGTTGGTAGGCTGAACAAGAACTCAGAGTACATACTGGTAAAACAGGAGATACTTGCAAAAAAAAATTACATCACCTGCATCCTCTGAATAGATTAATAGAAAAAAAATTAAATACAGCATGCGGGTTCATCTGTCCTGCAAGCATGTAGAGAAAAAGTCATAAGTTAGCCATCTTCCCAGGGCTCCCTCTTCTTTCTGGGCACATGCAATTGCCTTAGGAAAATCCTGTGGGATTTTCAGAACACCTGGGTCTGGATCCTACTCCAAAGTGCTTTCTGGAGAGCCTTTCTAATGAATGTGAGGGAGTGCAGCATGGACAGCTGAAATATGAGCAAGTCAATAACCTCTACTGAGTTAAATCTAAATTACCCTGGGATAGAGCCACTGGCATAGATGGACAGCACGTGGGCAGTGGTGCCTGGCAGGATGACACTACCTTCTGAAGCCAGCCTTCATCTTGCAGCTATAAGCAGGATGATTCTGGGAAGTCCTCCTCACTGTACTGAAAAAAACCCCACCTATAGCTCAGGTTGCAGTCCACAGTGTGTTGGAGGATCTGGACATTAAGGAAGCTCTCTCCCCAAACAACATTTAGTCTGTGACTTCATATCATGACAAACATCAATAAAATCTCAGGATGTGCCATTCAGGCAAACACAACTTATTATCTATATTAATTATTAATATATTTCAATTTTACTTAATAATTGACATATCTATGCTCACACTACTGTCCCCTTAGTCCAAGACTTACACTCAAAGGACTACTGTAAATACATTTAATACTTCCACAAATGCAAATATTTTGTTTGTTTTTCGATGTTTACTTGCTTGACTGGAGCATTCCACTTGAGCCTCATACCACAGTTAGTTACAACAGATTGCAAAGTAGGATTCATGCCTGGGTAAAGATAGTTTGCTTGCTTTACAACACCAAGATAAACGCTGATCTGAAGCACCGTTATGAGGTCAATCGGGTCTAAGATATTAAACACTGAAAGATTTACAATTCCATTTTGACAGTCCCCTGCTTCTCCTCCCCTTTTCCCCCAGCAATAAGATTCATTTAAAGCTTTAAAATATGGGAAGCAGTAAAGGAGTCATTAATTTTACTTATACAACAGCATTCGCACTTGTAAGGTTTTGACAGCTTCACTAAACCCAAAGGAATTCAGATAGCTAGAGCAAATGAATGCGTACCAATACTCATATTGAAAGGAGGTAGTTTTCAGGGCTGAGCCCACATATTTTCTTCCTGCAGGAAGCTGACAGTGATGAGAGTATGTAGGATGTTTTACTAACACATTCACGTGATGCTACTTAATTTTTTTTTTTCTTCCTGTTCAGCATATTCACTTTGTAATTCTGAAATTAATAGAACTGCAGCAAGTCAACAGATTATTTCAATATTTCTCAGGATGCTCTGCCCTTACCACCATACTTTGCAACTATTGTTTTTGATAAGGCAAATAGACTCCTTAAATGCTATATATGCTACTTTGAAAGTTCAGTCATTGACTGTGACTTTTGGGGGAGAAATACAATTGCAGAAAGCTAAATATATATGTATGGAACTGAATGCTTTTGGAAACAAAATGCAATTTTATTTTTTTATCATTGTCATGATTTTGGATGGCAAATGGAAAACTTGCAATGAATTTATAATAGGCCATTGCATTTCCTTCTGAGGCAGAAGGAACGTACTTAGTTTTTCAGAAGGGAAGACTGATGAAGGCAGGCAAGCTGCAGAATAAAAAGAATTAAGTGGTAGCCACTTGCTGATCATTGTTGTGCTATCTGTCCATTATCTGTCTGGCTGTAGGTAATGAATACTGCATGAATTCATATAAACACTATTATTCACACTCACTTACAGATGGGATGATAGGAGTTGCTTGACAGATCTTACACAGGAAACTTGGATGTAATTGAGCCCGTTGCTGTGTTGATTCTCCTCCAGCAAAATCCTCTACCTGTGCAGGAATATTTTAAGACCTCGCTAAATTTGAGATGGTGACAGTGTTAGAGATTTTTGCTTATTTGTTTTTTGTATCATTATTGGGTGTCTACAATAACAGATGGTGAAATCTCTCCTGAGTAAGCCAAATGCCAGTGCTTTTTCTTACAGGATGTCACACAAAAGGCACTAACAGCTCTGCTCCCATTAGTACAAGAAACTGATGAGCCTGCTCCAATGCCTTTTAAAGTTCCTGGGTGTCTTTGGATCAGCACCTTGACACATTAGAATGAGGCAGGCAATCTGCTTTAAACACTTCATTTTTATTCCCGGAGTTTCTGTTGGACATGCTCTTAAACAAGCTAATAGTCTCTCTTTAAACAACACTTTCTTTTACAGGCTCTTTACACAGGCTCTTTTATGCATAGGTGTAAGACCAGGGCAGTTTGCAGGTAGGTTTAAAACACCCATTTGCTTTTCTTCTTGAATAAGACTTGTTTCTAAGATGGGCAGTGCTGTTGGTTTGCATTTGCTGGCAGCAAACAACTGCAGTTATTTTTGACAGAGATTAGATCTTGACCAGGCTTTTCTTTCCTGTGCCATGTTGAAGGAATATGACTTATTAGTTACAAAGGGATATTTTGAGCTATTTCATACTCCTAGAGCTGTCCTAACTGACTCTTTTCTTTCATCATAGAATCATAGAATGGTAGGGTTTGGAAGGAACATCTGAAGATCATCACGTCCAATGCCCCTGTCAGTGCAGCCCACACAAGAACAGATCCAGGTTGGTCTTGAAAGTCTCCGGAGAAGAAGACTCCACAAACTCCCTGAGGAAGCCTGTTCCAGGTTCTGTCACCCTCACAGGAAAGAAGTTTTTCCTCTTGTTGAGGTGGAACTTCCCATGTTTCACCTGCTGCCATTACCTCTCATCCTATCACTGATAGGATGCCTATAAGTCCCATATTCCTCACTGGTGATATGAGACAAGTTGGAGTCCTTCTATCACAATGATGGACTGTGAGGGTAAGTTCTAGTATAGTCATAAAGTCCATAAATTCAGACTGTCTTCTATTTATATCTACCTATACTTCATGTTAAAATACTTATTTTCAAGCATACATATCTATTTACAATCACTAATTTAATTAGAATACTTTTTGATTTATGGATTAAAAGTATTTGGAAGATACATTGCTCAAAACACAACTGTGAAATGAATTAAGAATATGTAGTTATTACAAAATTGTAAAAATTAGAAGCATTTGGATGATAACTAGCATGGGTGGGGAATGAGTGGACAGTCATGTTTGAGAAACAGCTGAAACAAAAGCCTTAAGTCATTGGTTCTTTGATCAGTGCTCAATGTGTCACTGCACCTGCACAGAGCAAAAATCAGGAGCCCTAGAAGCCAGACTGGTGACACAATGAGCAGGAGGGGCCTGTAGCTGGTGGAGAGGGACAAGATGAGTTAGTCCCAAGATGCCTTCCTTAGAAGTGTAGGGAAGTGGATGGAGACACTTTGCATCCTTGTAGTCCATTGACATTGATCCCTCTCTGCATGCATTCTCTCCCAAAAGCTTGCTTGTATTTCACTTGCTTTTTCTCAGGTTCCATCAGAGGAGGAAGAACTGATGGTGGTCCCCAGAGACAAAACGGGGTTGTTAGACCTCTGGTCTGAATATATCCCCATCTGTGGGCCAGATTTGAGTTTTTCCTTTACATTAAAGAAAAAGGCAGATAAATATTTCTCATCACCTCCCTGGTTCCTCAGATGAGATACCTGAATTTGTGACAAATATTGTAGCATTATGCAAGCATAACCAGGAGTCCTGACAAAGCAAAACACTCACTGCAGTAGACTTCATGCACATGCCAAGAGGGACTGCCTACCTCTTTATCTCTGGGACTGCCTGTGTTGTGTAACAGTTGATAGCTGGCAATGGACATTGAGTGACAGGGCAGCAACAGGGGCTAGCTATCTGCAAACCTGAAATGACCCTAGTTATGTACAGATGTCCATGGGTTGGTGCTTTCATTACTCCAGGCCACTGTTCTTCAGCAGGATAAATCCCTGAATTTATTCACTTTGGCACTTTTCTTGAGAGAGGAGACAGATAGCAGAGGAACAGAGGAAAGAAGGAGATTCATATGAAATATCTTAAAGGAGAGTAAATGTTTTTGACTGCTGCCTGTGGAGTTTTCATGTTTATTGGGAAGGAGATCATGCCCAGCAATTGTCATTGCCTACCAAAGAAAAGCTGCATCCGTTTGAAGGTACATATTGTGTCAAAGCTCTCTGTCTCTCAGAGGTGACATGTGACAGCTGAAATCATTTGGTATGCTCCAGTTAAAGGAGTTGAGGACCAAATTCCCAGGGGCTGTGGACAGTTTCTGTACATAAAAATCTCTTTGAGTCTAAAGGGGATTTTTCAAAAGCATTCAAAATCTGTTTTACCTGCTCTCATAGAGTTAATTCTGCATTCTTGTGATCTCCCAAATAGCCATTCACTATGTCTGATCCAGCTTGTTTGCAACCATCTTAGCAAATAGGATGGGTCATGGACCATTCTCTGGTCTAGATAGTACCTTCCAGCAGGACAGTCACATCCCAAGGGTTTGTTGTGAATGCTGCTGGGACTGATACAGTTCTCAGCCACTTCCCAGGACTTGACTTGTCAGAGTTATCTTAGCCAAAACTCAAGGGCTGGGTACTGTATTAGAAATTTTGTGACATGGATTATCATGTTCTGGTGTCTGACACTGTTTAAGAGCTGTAGTTGCAACGTTTAAGCTGCTGTGCAATGAATAAGGATGATCAGAAGTGTGCACAGTCCTTCGGGTGAGGAGCTGTACATTAGTATCAATAGCTATGTCCAGTCCAACAATTGAAATTTGTTGGACAGGCAATGAAATCATTAGGCCCATAGTGGTGTGACCCATACAGCTAACCTCTCTCAGCCTCTAAATCAGGGTGTCCACACTGAAAATGTATATGGTGAATGTTCCCCACTATTCACTTATTTAGCTGAGTAAAAGGAAAGCTGAAGTTTTTGACAACTGTCTGTAGACACCTCATGGGGCTGAGTACTCAGGAAGGAAGAAAATAACAGACATTTCTGGAACAAGAACAAATTACTAGAACCTGAATAAATAGCAGAAATTATGAAGAAGTTTCTAAAAACAGTGGAATGAAATTTGGGGAGAAAAAAAGGAGAAGAGGGAGTTTAAGAAATCTATAGAAGGGATTATATGACCTGATGGCTCATGACAGCAGAAATTGAACTCAATGACCAAAGAGGTTCCTTCAAGTCCTATCTCTGATTATCTGAAAAGTATCTAAGGACACCATGTCCCATTGATCTGCAGTGACAGAGAAGGTGGAGACTGAGTCTCAGTCTCTCCAGAGCTAAATGCAGGGTGATGTCTTTGAACAACAGTCCTGCCATTCTATATAACAACAGCAGAAGAGCTAGCCCAGGAGTAGCTTCTGAAGACACACACACAGTCACTTGATATAACACAGATGGAGTATTTATATAAATGGAAAAAGAATGGACTGAGAGAGTTATTTACATTAATCTGTGTTAGCTGTGTCTTTTGTCCTGAGTATACTGTAAGCATTAGAAATAAATAGGCAGATACCTGGATACAAATTTTAAATCCATCAGATCTCAAATTCAAGAGCTTTTGTATCCAAATGGCTGCTTCATGCCCTAAATTCTCTGAGTTGTGCTTAATTCTTGCAGCACATAAGGCACGTAAAAACCACCCACCTGCTACTTCAGAGCCATTTTTCTTCATCTAAATGAAATTTCTTTAGTTCCATTCATCTTTACAGCTCATTCAACAGGTCCCTCTGCAGCAGCGAAGGGAAGCATGCTTCAATGTGCTAATCCAGCTCGGAGATGGATTAATTGACTCACAGGCCCCTCTGATCAGTAGCCAGATGTCTCTCCCCAGCTGGCAAGCCTTACTAATTTCCTTGTTGTTGTTAATTCTGGGTTTCCAGCCAGTGGGGCCCCTTCTCCACTCAATCAAGGGCAACATGCCCTCTGCTGACATTTTGTATTCTTTGGGCTGCTTTCCCTTGGGCAAAGATATTCAGCTGTAAAACTCCCTTCCTGGCTCTTTGTCATCTGGCTTGTGGCTCCTGGAGAGAAATATGGTGCTGTTGCACTAGAGAGTCTGGCATGTTGGGCCACCGTGGGGCAGTGCTGGGCACGGTCAGGGTGGGTGATGGGAACATAGTCCTGCAGTGCCAGTTTCCAAGAAGTGGTTCAAAATTTCTTTTGTGTGCATTGAATTTTTGGTAATGAGAGTTAGAAGCATTTCCTTTACCAGGCTGGGCACTATGAAATTACATGAGAGCAAACTTTCAGGGGTATTTAGAAGGCCTAAGCATGAATAGACCAGTTAGGACATTAAATTTGGAAGCAATGTAACATAAAGAATAGTTTGAAGGTGGCATCCTGGCTTCACTCCTGATCCTTTCACTGGCCCTGATGTCTTGAGAAAGACACTTCACTTCTGTGGTATGCTATTTTCATACTCCTAACAGAAGCTGAATGATAACTTTTTCTTTAAAGATATCTGCTAATGAGCAAGACACTGTGTGAATTAAGTATCACTTGCTTCACTGTACATACAGTGATATATTTTTGGTGTGAAGACTCCTACGGTGACTTGCAGTAATTTGGCTAAAACTGCTGCTGCCAAATGGAAAGGTGTAAATTTTGGTCAGAAAATAGATCATTGTTTGCTCTTTCCCAATGCATTGTGTAATTATATGATTACACTGAGTAGAAAATCTACAAAGATTTATCTGGATGGTGCCACCTTTATTCACCTTGGCAGTGATTTAATCAGACAAGTTATGGGGTTGTGGTCACCAAGGGAGAACAGCTTAGAGTACTGGCAGCAGTAGGAATATTTGAAGATTTTTACTGTTTAAGACCCTGGAGCTCAGATATACACATAACTGAACCTTACTTATGGTTTCTGAATTATAAAGGTGGAACCCTGGTTTTGTAGTTTCTCACTAATGGGGGTCGTTTATTCTAAGTCGTAAGAAAAAAGAATTCCTGGATTATATTAATTCCTTTCCCTTTCCCCTGTAATGAGCTGGCAGAATGCAGTTCCCAGAATAGAAAAAGAAGCAAACACTTCTCCCTGACGGCACAGTTGTTTGGTTGGGGTTTTTTGTTTGTTTTTGGTTGTGTTTTTTTATTAGAAAAGAAGTTGCAAAATATTTTTTTTCATGACAAGATCAGGAGAGAACAACTTGAGAAGAGAGAAGTAAGAAGTTAATCTAAGGTGCAAATATAAGACTTCAGCTTCATTTGCTATGGACCAAACACTTTCTGCTCCAAATGAAAATGGGGACTAGGTAACTTCTTCAGCATCAGAGCAGCTGCTTACAATTCATAGACATGTAAATAATAAAATCTCACTATTGTGATATAGCATTTTTTGTCCTTTTTAGCTTAGGTACATGCCTTGTATAAATCTCACCATTAATTTCTTCCCACATTAGGCACAGCCCCAGGGAAGTTGTTTTACAGAGAAGTTAAGACTTCGACCTTTGATCACTGTAACCTGGCTTCACACAACCCTGAAAACAAGTGTCTAAAAAAATGAAAAGTGAACAACACGTAACATCAATATCAATTACTGCATTGTTACGTGGTGAATTTTCCCTGCAGGGGGTGAGCAATTTATTTGACATGTTTGGCAAAGGGTTTGATTCCCCTCCCCACTCCCAGTGATGTGATGCTGACATCTCTCTACATTTCAGTGGGGTGCAGAGTGGAGTAAGGGAAAGCAGAGTCAGACCCTAAGCCTCTGCAAATGCAGAGAAAAGCGATCTCTGTCAAGAGAGGTTTTATGCAGTCTGAACAGCAAGCTGCAATCTTTGAAGAAAAGACTTCAAAGAAAAAAGGAGAAAAGAAACAATGTCTAATCTTCATACAAATGTGCTCAGGGGTCTCTGAAACTCAGAAGCTTCCACGATTTAAGAATTAATTATCACTTGCCAGAAGCAAGCTTTATTCACAGGTAATGGTTACAGAAATCCAAGTCCTTTAGGTGTAAAATTCATGGAATGATACTGAACAGATTAAAGCTCAGTAAATCACCATATTTCCCTTTGGTATACTTGCACACTTTCCAAATGTTTGATGTTACCTTCACATTGTTTATGCAGGATATATGATAACAGCTCTTAAAAATTCATCTTTCAACAGAGATACACTTTGGAAATATTTTGGTACAAGAATCGTGACTTGCAGGTTCACATTCAAACATGCAACAAAGTGGTCTGGCTTCTCAGTTCCTGTAGAGAAATGCAGCCCTTGTTGGCTTCTATTTACTGCAGCAAAAGACAAGACTGTAAATCATTTGTCAGCTCCAAAGCTGTTTAAATATCGAGGAGCACTGTGAATGACTAAAAGCAAAGCACTGCTGTTATGATTCCTCTCAGCAGAAAGGTGTGCATAAAATATCCCTCAGGCCAGCTAAAGTATTCAGAATATCTCAATACCTCGCAGGTTTTGATGTCTTGGTTCTTACAGTACCTTTTTAAGCAGGCATTCCTGTTATATTCATTTTACACTTGAAGTTTGAAACCTAAGGAGGTGACATGACCCATGGTTGCAGGGCAACTTAGTGGTGAAATGAAGGAATTAGACATTTAAGTGTCTGGAAGACTCAGATACATGATAGGGTTACTATGCTCAAGAAAGTGAATTATTTATTGTGAATATCTGACCAGAGACCCACTCAAGCCATAAGGTCTAGTTTAAACCCTGCATTTACTACAAGCTGAAGGTATGAGCCCAGCTGGCTGATGTGGCTCAGCTGCTGCACAGAAACACATTAAACCACAATAACTTGATTGTGCATTTCAGCCCTCTTTTCTATAAAACACTATCTGCCGTTCGTCATTTAAGACTTCAGTGAAAACAGGTGCTGCAGAAGCTCATGAGAGAGCTGCACCATGGCAGAGAATCAGTTCTCTGACATGAGCAAGAGTCTTCAGGCCCAGAGCAGCTATATCTGATATACAATTAAAACAATTGCCTCTCTTAAAATGTCAGTGAGATAAGGAACCTGTACAGAAGAGAAAAGGAATGAAAGACAGAGAGCAGGTCAAATGCAGCCCCTTTGAAAGAATGAATCTTGCTGGCAAGGTTTCAATTGCTTCATTTTGTGTTTATAGCCATATGGCTCTCGAGCTTAGATGGAATTTGTCTTGATATTTGCCCACCAGCAGTCAGGAGGCATCTGTGACTGTGGTCTCCCTGTACATTTGAATACTTTGCATCCTGATAATAAGCAGATTCAGCCACTGTGCACCACCAGCTTTGCCAAAGAGGTGCAAACATATTTGCTGCTGCTTGGGAGTCACTGGCCATCTCAGGGGATCTAAATAGCACTGAGACATTGCATTATCCCTTGTTAGCATCCAGAAGGATGCAGAGTTTCACCCTGATGCTGCATTACAGGCAGGGCTGTGGGTGTTCATTTTCAAAAGATTTTTTCTTTTGCAAACATTCAAAAAAATTCCAGGCAATCTCCTCTCACTGACGGTTGCAGCTCCCAAGACAACAAAACCAAAGGTAACTGGTGCTGCCTCTCCCTCTGTACAGGAAATGTTGATATTTCAAGTATTTGTTTAACTGCAGATAGTTGACACAGCTTGTGAGAAATTATTCTGGGAGGAAAGGAGCCTCCCAAAACTCCTCCAATTCCTTTGCCCCTGGCTCCTCAGCTCCTGCTGGGTGCTCTGAATCACTCCACCAGGAATGTCCTTGCCCCAGAGCAGGGTCCTCCACGCCTTCCTCAGAATTAATGTTTTTCAGCAGCCATTTCCTTTTGCCAGAGCTGGGGATAGAAGGGTGTGCAGTGAGAAGACCCTCAGTTCAGCTATCCTAGTATCAATGGGGCTAAGCTGCAACATCTCATATGGGGCAAATCAGCTAGACCCTGGCCCTGACTGACTTCGTACCAAAACAGACAATCTGGTACAAAGCTATTTTTGCCCAGTGAGGGATATTTGCTGTGTTTGTTGTAAGGTTTTGGTGTCATTTATCACATGCCTCTTATAATGCATTGCCTGAGGCATAATTAAATTCAAAGGGCATGTCTGCATTGAAAGGGAGGGTTGCAATTTGTTGATGTTAGGATTTTTCATTAGAAACCAACCAATTTTTCTGACTGGCGGGAGCAATGGTTACAGAACAAAAATGATATTAAAAAAAAAAAAAAAAAAGAAAAAAAAAAGAAAGAAGGCAGTCTTTTCTCTCTTTTTTTTTTTTTTTTAACAACTACCTGCCTGACATTCCCACACTGACTTGGAATAATGCCTGGCATTTAAAAATAGCGGGATTGTAACAGCCAGATAAGGCAAAGAGAAGAGTCTTGATGTTAAGAAAGCTTTTGCAGTTGATAGGTTTTGCTTATATATTTACCTCTATACACACAAATACCTCTATGTGTGTGTATGTGTTTCATTTCCAGATTATTACCTTTGCTGAAGTTTTCCTGAAAGCTCTGTTAATTAGTTCTCATAATGCCCATGGAGGCAGACATTAGTATTATCCGTATCCACAGATGAGGAGATAGAAAAAGCACAGAGAGAAGGAAGCATACAGAGATTAAGGGATTTCTACTACAGTAGATTCAGTGTAGAGCTGGGGATTCAGTCCAGCAGGAAAAATCCTAACCCTATTAAAAGCAATGGGAGACTAACTTAAGAGAAGCCTGGATTTGGTAATTTTGCCTGCTTTTTTCAAATCTATCTGATCTGGTCACAGTTATGAAAAATAAAATTATACCACTGACTGTCTACAGCTCCTGGTCAAATCTCAGCTAAATCTCAGAGCCTCAAAACAGGGCCTGTATCTTTCTTTGAGGGACTCTGTATCATACATTTACATATATGTCAAAAAATAGTCTGGAGTGATAAGTGAAGTAATTTAAGATCTTCCTAAATTGAGTTCTATATTCTCCCAGGCCACAAGGGTCACAGGAACTGAAGTTTTAGATCGCTAGTTGTTATATTCTACAGCACAGTGCTATCAAGAAATGACTGGAGGGTTTCAGCTAAACAGATGAGCTACATTTAAAATAGATTGGGCAAAGCCAGCTCATTAAAGAAAAAAAGAAATAATGTCCTCATTTTATAATGGCTTTCTTGCCTTCTTGCTTATATACTTGTTCCAGGGCAATATTTTCATGTTATTAGGGTGTTTTCAGCTCTTATTTTTAAGCTTGCTTCATTAATGTTAGTAGAACACTTTGAAGTAGAGAATGTAAGTGCTAAGTGGTATCACTGACACACTTTCAAGGCAAAGCTTTTTCTTTCCCAGAGGTCATGTGAAGCAAATGTGTCACACCTGCAAATGTGCATAAATTGCTGCTGGCAGCAGAGGGCCAGATTTCCCTCAAAACTGAGGCAGCAGTTGTAGGATGGCTCTCAGTGCCTGGAAGAGGATTCTTCTTTTCAGCAGGGAGCTGATCTGCTGAGCAGGGGTCTGCCAGTTAGGGGTTGAGTCCTCAGCCTTGCTACGAGGAGCCTGGAAGTGAAGCAGATGTGGAGCAGAGCTCCACTATCTGACGGTTCTTACCTCTGGATAAAAGTCCCCATAGTGTATCTGAAAGCCACCTAAGCAATGACCAACTCCTGTGTCTGGCACCAAATCTCCAAAGATTCTTGTTTCTCAACAAGAGTGTAATGGTCTGAGGAATTCTGGGAGGAATGCAATACGTACTAGGTTAAGTGGGAGAGGAAGACTACGGGGGTAGGCAGCACATGCACCTGCTGTGGCAGCTTTGTACGTGAGGTCTGTTTCTTGGAGCTTGTCCGCTGCAGTGCTCCTGAACATTGGGTTTTATTGCTCACTTGCCTCCGTCCTGAAGGATCACAGATGAGGACATGGGCTACCAACATCTGAGATAAGGGTTTATCTGTGGAGTGTAGTAACTACAGAGCCCTACGGACTGTTTGAGATGTCTATGGCCTCCAGGTTAATTTTGAAAATCTATTACTGCAGCTGTGGCCCCTCATATCCCTTCCCCATCAAGGGGTGTGGGCACTCGGGACGGATCCTGTCTATTGACCTCAGGGTATGATTTGGACATATGCACTGCTGCTTGCAGAGAGCAAAGTGGGAAGCTGTCATGCCACTGTATGGCAGCCCTCCTTGTAAACAACAACAGCAACACAGCTACCCTGCTCATCTGCAGCTCTGATTTATTGCCTTGTCATATTTCAAAAGCTAAAGCAGGTTGAGCTCGGTCAGTGCTTAGATGGAGAGGTCTCCAAGGAAAACAGCAGCTAGAGGAAATGTTCCCTGAGTCAGAGCTGGGGCAATAATCCAGCATAGTGTTAAAGATGTTGCTTTTGGACTGATTGTTAAATCAATGTATTGTACACTGGTGGTATGTGAGGAGGGAATGTAACACTTAATGTGACTGGACAATAGCTGCCAGATATTTCTTTCCCTATACGGGTCAGTGATACAGCAGCTGTAAATTGCATGAACCAAAGATGATGAATCCTGCTGATTGCTTTCAGTGCTGTGTCTCATTATATGGATTTAGAAGCTTGGATGTTTTTCTTTGTCCTCTCCTTTTGTGTGTTACATATTTCCTTGAATGCAATGGAAGTACACGAACTACAAGAACAGGGAAACTTCTAGTGATTTTTTTTTTTTCTAGTAAAGTTCCTTACTTCTGGAAATCCACAGCTTAAGCATCCCCTTGAAGTTTCTCCTGCTTAAGACTAATGGTTCTGTGGACTTGATTTTTCTGTTATCACTCCTACAGAACTATCTGAAAGGACCACTGTTTGCAAGGTTGGATTATCTACCAACTTCTAACACAGGGTAGCAGCTCTTTGCCTGACCCTCAAAGATAACTAGTCATTTCTATTCCCATTAGCTCTTTAGATGTTGTGGTTCCAATCCTGGCTTCTGCCTGCCTGGAAAAGTGCATTTTTCCACAATGAAGTGTGAGTGTTGATTATTCATTAAGTAGTTTGAGAGAAACAGTGCCAGTCATGGAACACAGACATTTGCCTTCTCCAAAGCAAGTTACATACATTTAATAAAAGACGATTCCTTTTGCAATTGCAAAAAGTATATTAAACCAACACTGATCTGAATTTAAAGAGATAATGAATATGAACAATTTAACCATGCATCAATCTGTCCTCCCTGGGTTCTAAACAAATACCTTTTCTTCATCTTTCCTCCATTTGTAGCACAAAAAGAAACACTTTTCTGTGGGATGATGGAGTTTAGATCCAAAGCTGTGTTTCCATCTCCTGTTTCTGTGTTTCTGTTTTGACAAACTGCAGATTTGAAGTAGGAAAGGTGATAAATGGACCCATACTAAAATCTGCAAAGCAATTGGTTCTTCTCTATCACTCTGTTATTTTAGGTGGTCATTTAAAGAATAAACCAACCAGACACCTTTGAGGACAGCAGGGTGTTTAAGAACCACTGCTGCAAACACTCTGTGACCGTAGTAATTAGTTGTGGCTCTCCACTGGGAAAGCAAAGCCTTGATAAGCACATTACAAAACCATTGTTGGGAGTACAAGTGCTTTGAAGAGAGCACTGAAAGGAATTTTGCTACAGAATATAAGGAACTATGTAATGTGAGATTTCTCAAAGGAGAAGATTATGCTTTATTTGGGCTTTTCAATACAGGCTGGGAAGCAGAATGTGAGAATACTTCACAACTTATTTAGGAACACAGACACTTTCAGGCTGGACTGCACCCAAGTCCCATCTAGTCCAGCATCTTGTGTCAGAGAAGCCAGGACCAGATGCTGCAGGGGAAGGTAGAAGATAATTTGTAGAGTTATGTTTTCACAAGTAGGGGAAACATCTTCCTAATTTCCAGTTAGTCTTGTTGCTACTATTATATGTAGAGTTAATCTCTATCTACAAGACAAAAATTAAACTGAGAGGTACCTATTTCAGAATTTAGAAATCATCTCAAGCATAAAATGCTTCCTCCCAGACATACTCTGAATGACTATAATCAAGCTAAAAAAACTGACTTCCACCTGTGCAGTTAGTTATTCCAGTGCAAGTTTCCAGTATAGATACCCATAATCTGCTTCAGCTTGCTGGCATGGAAATGACCATTTTCCCTTGGCCACACAGCAGTCAAGGCAAATGGGTATCTATCCTGTGGTTTCAGATGCGGGACATTTTTTGACTGTCACACCAGCACCAAATGTCACCAAAGCTCCCCAGCTCTCACAGAAGGGACACAAATGAGGCATGGACCAGGCTGGGACCCTGTTGATAGGTGTTCTTACTAACACTTTCTGCCTATGGGCTTGTTGTTTCCCATATTTTGTGCTGCCTCTACAAAGCAGAGATACTGACACTTTGCAAAGCAGTGTGTTTGATAGTTGTGGCCAAAAAATAACTGTAGAACATAACAGAAGAGATTGTTTTTTAGGATTATCAGCTACACTACTAAAATTGCTTGAAACCACCCACAAATCTCTTCCTTAGACAGAGAAAAACATTCACTTCCATGCAAAGTATCTCCTTATGTTCCTTCTGCAGACCTAAGCTGAGCCTTTGGCTTTTATTTCTTGGCATTGACTGTTTTGTTATTATTATTATTATTAAAACCTCACAGACTTAGCTGTGGTCAGATTGCTCATTGAGCTGCTGTGGAGGAAGGGCATTTGCACTGGAGATTAATATGGCTGGCATGTCTGTCTTGATTTTCAGGATAGTGTTTTCATGTTCTCTTCCTTTTTTTCCCCCAGCTTTCTTCTCTTTTGTATCTGCCTTCCTCTTTCCAGTTTCTTTCACAGTTGCTATTTTTGCTCCAAGCAAAGGACTCGGTCATGCTCTCACCCTCTCATGGACTCTGTGTACACTTGAGGTCAGGCTAGTGAACTTGACTGTTTCTGGAGCCAAATTTTGCATCCTTCTCTTGCCCTTTTCATACCCTCTGCCCCGTTGCAGTTTTGTGTCTCCCATTTCCCAGGTTTTCCCTTGTCTTGCCATGCTTCTGGAGGGCAGCAGTGCCTCACTGCTGGTGGTCTGGCTGGGGCTAGCTTGGATGCTGTCATGGGCTCTGATGTAGAGCTCCTGTTGGACACTGGGCCAGTCACTCATCTATCCTCTGACATATTTTATCCATTTCAACCAGATGATTTTTCACGGAAAGGGACAGTCTGTTACTCTTTGTCATTACCCACTGTAGCACAGCACAGATCCCCTGTGGTTCAAGGCACCATATGCTTCTTTAATATACACAGTCAGTTTGATGTGCCCTCACATTTCTCTGAACTGAGTTTGCCCTTCTGTACCTCCTTCCTTCTCTCTCTACTGTTCTTTTAACATGGTCTTTCTTTTCAACACCGTAGCCTTTCTTCCTTTTCCCCACACTTTCCTTGCCCTACTCCAAGGCTGCTACCAAGGCTTGGGCATCTGTCTTGGGGTGGGGATGAGACTGGGACCAGGTGCCAGCAAGGGTCTTCCAGGAACGGTCAAGCAACTTTGACACCTCTCCCCTCAGAGGGAGTCGAGATTTCCATGCCTGATCCTAAGCAGGCAGGGAAATAAAGAAGAAGAAAGGCAGAGCTGTCTGGGAAACTCAGCACAAGTGACATGAATTGTAGAAAGGGCTGTGTGAGCAACAGGGAGAGAACTTTGCTGGAAGGAGTATTTGACATACGGCTTGCAAAGCCTTTTTTCTTGGAGGTCCACAGACATTTAATCTCTTTCCCTGACTTCCATGTTCATATCAGCCCTAAGTAAAGTGTTGTTTATAATTTTCTCCAGTTCTATTCAATCCTTCATCCTACCATTCCCATCAATGTGGCCTAGGGGCTGTTTCACTTCAACCAATGCTCCTAAAATCCCTTGATTAGGGTGCTCCAATAAGGCAACAATTAATTCCTGTATCTGTAATTTGTTTATCTTCTTCTATAGAGAGTCTTACAACAAGCCTCAGGAGAGGGATATAAATGATGAATGCAGGTTAATAACACAGGAGTCTGTGGAAAATTGCATTAAGATGGCACAGCAATAATGGGTATAAAAACAACTGAAGCATGTGGTGAAGCCCCTACTATATCATAATATTTCCTCTCATAATATACATTGTAGTTTGTGCTAAAACTCCTGAAACTTAAAAGTGATAAAAAATTAATGCCTTCAAACTGCTACTGCAAAGAAAGGTTAGGCAAATTATTCCCAGTTGTTACAATAGGTTAAAAAAAAAAAAAAAAGTAAAAAAGGTGAAATTAATTCAGTTTAATTTTAATCATCCAAAGGACTGGAGCCTAGCCATGTATATCAACAGAGCTCCCTCTTTCATCAGTGAAGAGAGGCAGAGACCTCAAGGGAGATAGATTCACCCCAACAAATGCTTAAAAAAGGGAGGATCTGAAAACCTTGACTAGAGAAGGCTAATTAATCTAGTCTTACATGGACAACATGTCTTACCCTTCCAAAAGTTACACTTGGGAGCTTCTTCTTGAAAACATAAAAAAAAAGAAAAAAAAAAAGACCTAAGTTCATGACAAGGGTTAGCAGAGCTGGTGCTGGTTTCTGATATTTTGAAAGAGACGAGACCATTTTTCTATTTGTTTGATAAAACAGATACAGCTCATGGATTTCACTAGATGCTCTGGTAAGTCTCTGCCAGATGCAAGTTGTTGGAAGCTGAGCTACACTGTTGTACCATATGCTCAGGATGCTAAAGTACCTATATATCATCTTTGTAAACATTTTGTGTACCTGTGTGAGCCTAAGGGGAAGTTACCTGTGTGAGCTAATATCACAGAGGGGTTTGAGAATTGCTGCCACAAATCTTCAAGCAGCCAAACAAAGTGGAGAAGCTTTGCACTCTGATGAATTCCTGCTTTAACAGTTGAAAAAAGCAAGCAAAAACTGATTTGGGAAGCAATCACAGTGACAGGAAAAGGGAAACATCTACTACACTTTGTCTAGTACTGAACCAACTGAATGGCAGCTGGACAGCATCTTTGGAGCATCCACTGGCCATTTGCATAGGACATCCCACCTAGTAATCACAAAGCAGAATACCTTATATGTCAGGGCACAGGCATTGTGCAGAGGTAGATGCCAGGATGAAAAGTATGAGAGCTACCTCTGAACTAAGCGGGTAAGGTTTGTCGTCCTGGTGAGATATGTTTCTACTAAAATATTTCTGCACAAATAGTAGCAATGTTTTTTTTTTTTCAAATTATAGCATAAAGATGAATTGGGTAAACCCTTGGGTTACAGGTGCATTCTTAGGAAAACAAAACTGCAAAATCCTGCCTCAATGGGATAATACAGAAGAAAAAATCAGGTGAAGAAAAACTTAATCCATATAATTTTCTGTTATTCTAAAGCTTTAGCCAAAAATCTGTCGTAAATACTGCTTTTCAGTGGTAGTCTCTGTAGTGTAGTATCTGGTAGTCCAGATACTGCATTAAAGGATGCTGTTGTTGTTGATGTAAGGTTGTTGTTATGGGCTTTTTTGGTGTTTAGAGTTTTGTTTTGTTTTGTTTTTGTTTTTTTTTTTTGAGGGGTGTGTGTTTATTTTTAATACTATTTCCCAATAATTGTATAATTGCAGTTTTCAACCTGCAATTTGTCACTGAATGGGTCTAGGATTATTTTTTTCCAACATTCATGCTTTTCTACTCTTCTGACAGAAGCCACCCTAATCACAATACACTTAGAACAGAATCTGCATCATCAGGGAGAAATAAGAAAAATAGGAAGGTGAAAACCACTGGTATAAAACAAATATTTTTGAACTCAACACAAGAGAATGGGGATCAAGATTCCAGTGGGCTTTATATTTAGATGGAAACATCTTGATTAATGGATTCATATCAAGAAAGAAAAGAGAAGCTAGATGGCAACAGCCACTGACTGACAGTGTCAATGATAATGACACTGTCATTGCCCAAAGAGACTAGTGCAGAAAGTGCCGAACTGAAGTCAGACTTGCTAAAATGATCACTGTGAACTGGAGATTTAGACAGTGGCCTATCTGCAACCTGGTATGCAAGTCATGGTCCTTTGTCTTGAGAAACAGGAGACCTGAAATCTTATCACCACCCTTGATGACAGGGGAAAGAAGCCAGGAGGGCATCAAGAGGCAGTTAGGAAGTGTAAAGTCTTACTGCCATCTTTATGGAAACAATATAAATGTAGCAAGGACCTCTCTGCAAGTTGCTAGGTAGTTGGTTTTTTTTAGAGGATCATGGTATCTATTTTAGCACAATGTAAATTTTGGTGATATTTTATCATACAGATGGATGACTGGTCTATAGTCAAAGTTCTCTTGGATTTGCCACAGCAATCTGCCAGACGCAACATCACCAGCCAAATGTTAAAATGAGCACATTAAAGGTATTGAGAATTCCGTCTGATCCAGCACTCTATGCAGATGAGCCTGCAAAGTGCATTTCCTTTTACCTGACTTGAGCGTCAGTGGAATAACAGTCTGAGCTAAAAATAGCCCGTCAGCAGTGAACAACAGCCAGCTTTCTCCTCAGCTTTGTCTGTATTCCTCACTTGCTGCATGTTGAGCTGCTGTTTGTTTCTGTAGCAGGTCTGTGCAAGGAATTTATGTTGAATATCCAGTAGAGAATTATCAGGTGGTTTAGAGATCAAATGTTGTCTGCTCTGTTTAATATCTGTGGCATTTCTCAACTCTCAAAACTGAATCAAACCAAAAGATCATACAAGAAAAAGACTGATAATTGGCTAGATAAAACAATGATCTGCTGGAACAATTAGGCAAAATCCACGTCTTTCAGTAAATCATGGAAGGAATCACTGAGCTCAGATGTGTGATGCAATCTACAGATAAGACATGAAATTATAATCTTTGAAATCACCGTAATAATCTTTAGCTTCTTGTTCATCTGTATTTGTGGAAAACACAGTCTTAACTCTTTCAATTCATTGTGCTCTTTTCTTTTTAAAAAGATTGTTAACATCTTTAATATTCTCCTAAGGTTGTTTTGCTTGAATATGACATATTTGTCAAAGACAGATGCCCAGTATTATAAAATGTCTAGCATAATATCAAGCTTTTTTTTTTTTTAACATGACATGACATTAGAACTGAATAATTCTTAGACATGAGTTCTGTACCTCTAGTCATTCATTGACAGCTGCCATTTATTTTCAAAATATGTTAACTCTGGACTGGAGAGGTTTAAGACCTACTAATATATGAGTCATAAGGAGAGTTGTTTCCTTGTTCTGAATGTATTTTTTGATTGATTTAAGCAGTAAATGCACAACCTGATGAGACATAAACAAAGGTTTATCTTTGAAAACAGCTCCCTTCATCTAGTTGCATCTATAGGAAAGTTAGTGCTGGTAGATTTTTGAATTCAAATGCTACAATAATAACTTGGTCTGCTTCCCTGATGTTTCTAGTGCTGTAACTCAGAAGTTATTCAGTGAAAATCAGTAGAAATCCTCCAATTTCATGCTGGAGACATATTTTCAGCTGTAAAGACACTAACAAAACCCAACATTCCTAAAATCAGCAGGAACATATTAATACTGCATTTATTTTATTATTTTTTTTTTTAATGCAGTCCTAGAGAAAGAAAACCAATCTTCAAAACCATTAGTGTAATAGCATCATTCTGACAGGACAGTACTGGGGACCAGTACTAGCAGCACAGGCCTATGTGCAGTCTCTGGGTAGGCCCAGTGACTTCCAGTATTGTAACATCCTCTGCCACATTAACAGATAATGATGGAAGACTGGGGGGGGATAGACCCTTGGTAGAACATAAAGTAGTGAAAAGGGAAAAGCATAAATAAAACCCAGGCTATAAGGACTGAGTGATGCAGATGGTGTGTCCCCTTAAGGTTCAGCAGGGGAGTGTACTTGTGTTGATATTACCTGGTTATGTCACTCACAGTCAGACAGATCACCGTGAGCTACTAAGTAGGACAATTGGAATATGTGAAGGAATGAACTAAAATCATTCCAGAGAAGAGATTCTATTTCTGACTGCCATGAAGATCCACCTAACAGATGATGGATGTTGTAACAGCTTTGTTCTGATCCTGATAATAGCTGTATCTTTGGGGTCTTAAAGCCATCTGGTTTAGTTAAGACAGGAGAAAATTAAGCAGGTGGGGAAATCTCTGCAAGATTACAGTACATGGGAATCTCCAGGAAGCTTTGACAGCCCCAGGAAAGACTTCCCCTAGGTCTAATTGAGCTAACCTCAAAATGAGAAACACTGCAGGAGGAGGAGGAATAAAGGGTATCTTTGTGGAAGGGAAAGGAGTACACGAGGGAAATCATGAGAATCCACTCCTGGGGGCTGGAAGGCTGAGATTCATGCTGTTTAATGCAGAAGGGACAAAGTCTAGCCTTTTATCAGAGAGCTTCAAATGTATGACAGCTTTAAACAGAAGATGGTGAAGTCTAAAGAAAGAAAAGAAGGAGCTCAACCCACCAGTCACTGAATTTAAACTAACTAAACTCTGGTGAACCCTGTTAGGGAATCTGTACTTAAAAATGGAAGCAGGGCACCCCAGGCCTTGGGAACTCTTGACTCAAGGAGGAGGAGCAGGTATTTGTAATACTGCAACGCCTCTACACAAAAACCTTGAGTCTAGCAGAAGACACTTTCTGACAGCATCACTTGGAAGGAAGTGTATTTGCTTTAATTTGTGCAGTGTAACCTCCTCCACAAACCACAGAAGCTCTGAGCCTTATTCAGCTTTATGTACAGGAAGCAGTGTTTTAGTTTAAGAATGTTAAGTTTTTAGCTAAGGAAATTGTTGGTTTAGTCTTGTTATAACCCAGATGAAAGATATCACATATGCATGGTATGTAAACTGAGAAGAGTTTGCATATTTGAATACTTTGGACCAAAGTGTTGACACTAAAAGATGAGTGGAAGAATAACTTAGTATTATCACAAAGGTCTGAAATGCAAATCTTTCAAATCAACAAGATCGAGATGAACAGTGAGCCTGGACTGGAATACTTGCCAGGTTTTCTAATAATATTTTTTCCTCACTTTAGCACAGTTTTAATTTGGCGTGCTTTAAGATTATGAATAGCTAATTCACAGATCTACTTACTTGTAAGGCATTTGGACCATAATGACTTTCTAGTTTAATCTCTCATGTAAAGCAAGCAAAAGGATGTCCTGGTATTAATTCACACTTCAAGTATAACATCTTATTACTCAAAACTTCAGAACCTTTGGAGTGTGTTAAACCAAAGGCCTTTATACTCCATGTCTGTTACTATTCAGTCTATGACAGAAGTCATTAGTGTACACTTAGGGAAGCACAGGTATAACAATACATAGATAACAATAAATATATAAAGTGATCCTTTATAATGTACTATGAGGATGTTTTAAAAACTTTGCATCTCTTTTAGTTGCAGATAACAAAAAATCCCAGTGAACATAAGGAAGCTTTTACTTTTTCATGCGCTAAAAAGCTTAAATCTCAGTGGAAAAGCAAGTTCTGAATTCTGAGAGAGAAAATTCCTTTAGCAAGATAAGCATATCTCCAATTAATAAAGATATTATCTTAGTGTCTCAGACATATTTTGTCTTCCTCCTGCAGAGGATCTTGTGTTGGAGACAGGTTTTGTTTTAGTAAGAGATGCAGAGCAGACAACTGTGGAAATAAATAAGGGAGGACAACCTGGCAAAGACCAGAGAAAAAAACAGAATCACCAGGTTTTCTTCTCTTGCTGACATGGCATTTTGTTCGAGGGCAGTCACAGAGCAGGGTCTGACTAAAATTATGACTAAAATGTCAATCATACAAGAAACAGATTAAACTGGGTCTGGTCTGCTGAAGTCCTAACCTAGACATTAACATGAGATTCCTTTAACCAAACATCCAGATTGTATGTTCTTACATGTGATCCAGTTATTCAAAGCTTCCTTTATAATAAGTTCATAGAAAACAAAAAACAAACAAACAAACAAAAACCTAAAAAAACCCCACAACACCAACATATTTTGGATATGACTTAAAATAAATGTCTAAAACAGGTGAGCTTAATCACTCCTTAAAAGTGTAATTATTCTTTTTATCATGAAATATGACTTTCCAAAAATGTAGACCTCCAAGATGTGGTCATATCTGTTTTCACTCTATGTCTGCTGAGATAAATCCCACCCTCAGATGCATCTTCTCCCTGATTTGAATGAAGAATGAGTCTGTAGAGTGAAATGACTGCAAGAAGTCCCAGTTCCTGGGTAATCACAGAAGTGGTGAGAAGTGCAACAGATCACTACAGATACTCCCTTCCTTCCTCCACCTCAGAGTCCACAAGCTGCTTCTGACCTGGTCAAAGGGAAATAATCTTATCAAAGGAGACACTTTTTGTTCTTCCAGGCATATGAGTAGGAGTTGAGGCAGTTTGGGTCTTTATGAGGGATGTGAGGCAAATTAAATATTACTTTCAATGTTGATGTTAATCACAAGCAGAATGATTCAATATAAATACATGTATTTGATTTGAAGTGGAAATGACCACGTGCTTTCTTAGAACATTTTTTTATGTGATGTATGCCTGAAGTATCTGAGATTAAATGGAACAATTTGGTTAACTGCAAGGAACTTGCAGGGAATCTAAATGATATGAAGTTCAGACCTAAAGGCAAAACAATTAGCATAGTTGTGCAGCCAACTGAGTCTTTACATTTGCTCTCCCCACACTTGGTTGGTCTGGAGTCACACATGACCCCAAGGGCTTGGACCACTAAATTCCCAGTGCTACAGACAGTGGGAGGTTTTTGGTCAAGAGCAAGGAGATATCTACCTATGTGCCAGACACAGATCCAGATCACATTGTACTCTCTACAAGCCCAAAAAGTCACCCTGCATATTGTAGTTTTACTCCAGAAGAATGTGTCTGAGCTGAGAAAATAATTTGGTTTGTAATTTTAGGTGGTGTTCTCTTCTGTCACTATGAAAAAAGTCAGAATGAGTGTTAGAACCTAGAGAGAACCACTTCTTGAAGATAAAAGAGGAAGAAAGGAACTTGGTAGACACTTTATCCATAGTCTGAAGGGTCTTAGAAAATTTCAGAGAGGAAAGTGACTTAGAAGCATCTGAAGAATGTCATTAAGCTGTGTGCCTGGGCTCTGCAATGAAAAAGAATTAGACAGAGGGAGAACTTCAGGCCCTACAGCATGGCTGACCATCAGCAGTGAGAATAACAGACATGGAGAAGCCTGCACGTCTCTGACCACCAGACAGTGCAAACACCTTCCCTCTGAGCAAAAGGAAAGTGATGTGACCCTGGCACCAAGATGAACACAGGCCAGGAAAATATTGTAGTGAATCCCCTAGGTGAAGGAATACCCACCAGCCTGAGGTTTTGCTAAGGCTGCTGCCTCCAGGTAGATTTGATAAACAAAGCCCTAATGAAATATGAAATGTTTTACCTGTGTTTAAAAAATACTTACTGCATAGGCTGAAGTTTGTCATCTCGCTAAGGAGCGTAAGATTGCTTGGTGCTACAGTTTTGGAAGGAAGCATTATCTCACTGATGAGATTGTACCAAAAACCAGCAAGAAATGCTTTCCTTTGGAACACAGCACACTAAAAGGCACAAACAATCTAAAACATGTCTCAGATTCTATTTCTTATGCTAAAAGGAACATAGTAGAATGTCACTGTATTAGGTGACAAAGAAATTAATATCTTAAGACTATGGTTGTTCTACAGGCATTATTTTGTGTCTTTCCAGTGGCAGTGAATGTTTCACAGATTGACAGCCAGTTCACCAGACTGGAAGCTGTCTCAGACTGAGAAGTAGGCCAGTTTCAAAAACGAATTAAGTCACAGACCGATTGGCCTGAGACTTACATTTTTCCATGATCCCATCAGCAGTCTTCAGGTTCATCACAGATGTGGCCAGGTCAGATTGTAAGTAAAGCTGCACCAAGTTCAGGAGGTGAGAAATTAATTGAGGCAAAAGAGGAACTTTGGCTGCAGTCATTAGCTAAGGTACAAATTAACTTAAACTGCAAAAATAAACGTTTAGGCTAGATACTAGGGAAAATGTTCTCACCAGAAAGATAATGAGCCACGGAGACGTGATGCCCGGGAAAGTTGTAGAGTCTCTGCCGACAGAAGTTTTCAAGAAAAAAATAATCATTTTTTCAGAAGTGACACAATAATCCTAACTCTGCTTTGGGACAGGAGATAGATGAAATCATGTCTTCTCCCCTTACTTGTGTAGCACAATCCTCTTATGTCCTGTATTCACAAGCTGTCTCTGTTCTTGGACCTTGTAAGATGCAGTTACACTGGTTTACACCAGTTGGGGGATTGGGTTAACACGTTCATGACTCGTGCTCATGCCACTAACTCCTCAGCAGCTTCCCGCCGGTGACAGCCAAGTTCAGAGTGCAGTACCCAGTCTCAATTAGGCAGGCTACTGAGCATGCCTGAAGGTTGCAGTGCAAGGATTTTGCTGCAAAGTCCTCTCTACTGCTTGAGTAAGTGTATGGGAAGCAAGCAGGCTGACATTTGAAAACCTGAAACTGAAGATCTTATTGATCTCTTGAAGCTATTAAATGACTGAAGTGCAGTACCCCTGACAAATTGAACAGTGTTGCCAGTTGTAGCATGGAGCAGCTCTGTTGACTTTGTTGCTAGTTTATCACAGTCTAGAATTTGACCCACTGAATCCTGAATTAAATTTTTATGTATTTGTAAAGTATTTATAGTGTATGAAAAATCAATACCTTTTTATTGTTCACCTGATTTTGGATGGATAAAGGGAATATTTCAGTATTTTCCAGGGCCAGTGCAGAGGGGCCTTGTATGATGAAAGATGACGGAGATTCTGAATGGAAGAAAAAAATCAGGGTAGAAAGGAAAGAGTGTAATTTAGGCTAAATATATTTTCCATCAATTATATTAATAATTTTTTTTTCACAAACTCACGGCAAAACTTAATGTTGTTTTAGAAAACTACATAGAATTCTTTATCTGTCTTTAAGAAAGAGTTATTAATTTTGAAAAATCTTCTTTCTGAATTTCTTTGCATTTTGTATGAGCCATAAAACCTCCAAGGAATTATTTGAATTTCAATGCTGTCTAAAACTTTTATTAAAATATACTCTAGATCTGCTTCAGTAATAAACATGAAGATAGGGCCCTTATTTCTAACAACTGAAATATCTCATTTATTTCAGATTTTCCTTAAGTATACTTTTGATTAAATAATTACTGGGTAACAGTATTAGCAATTTGTCTGTGATAGGGAAAATTTCTTCCTCATGTTTCTGCAATTTATGCTTTTGCCAATGTGGTTTATGAGTATTTATTAAAGATGACGCTTTGAGTTAATAACATAAAATACCTACTAGTTTCATAATCATCACTGCAGTGCAGAAAGCATTAGAGTTAGAGAAGATCTGCATTGACGATGTCAACAGATTTACTGCATTCGTTTCCTTATGCAAATATTCCCAAAACATACATTAATTTATAACCTTATATATTGTATTGCCTATACATGAGGGTTTCAAAGCCTATGAACATGAAGAGTAGGCTTTAAAGTTGACAGTGCAAGCTGTGTTGATCCTTCCTTTCTTGTTTCTGTTGTCATAATATTATAGCTCATTTAATGTTAGTTTTTGTAGACACATGCACTTCTGCACAAGCCCTACAGTAAAAGGTGAACTGTTAATGTTCTTTACATCACAAACTACATTGCTGTCTATATTGAAGATGATGCAGCATGATGCTGCTCCTAGAGCAGGGCAGGAGCTGAACAGACACTCATGAGTCTGTGCCTGAATTAAGCAAAGGCTTGTCATGTGTCCTCTCCCTGCATACACACATGATCTGCCTCTGCATGGCAGATATTATTTCTCTTTTGCAGGACAACTTTGTTTACTCCTGAAATTTTTCCATTTTTTCCTCTGCTTCCAAGAGAACATGTTGCTCTCCACTCTTACAGCCTCTACTTCACCTCAGAAAGGGAGCAGTGGAAGCTCTGCTTTGCTGGCAGATGTCTAGGCTGCCACTGGGGAGGTATTTGCAGTGCAGAGTGCTATGTTATAAGATCCTGGGGTAGGATCCCTGAATGATGCTCAGGTCACGTAGAGAAGAAGAATGTTGTAACTACACCGAAAGATCTTGATCTTCCTTTGCCATTACCCAAATCAGGATAAACTTCACTTATATCTTATCTAACTCCTGCCTTGGCTAGTTTGTTTTTAAATACCTTTAGTGATAAGACTTCAGAATAAACAGCAGTTTATTCTGTTGCTTCACTCTCCCTTACCATTGAAAGTTCTTCCTGAGGTCAAGTCTTCTGTGTGACAATTTAAACCAGTTACTTATCTGTGATAACTCTATTTTTTTCATACCTCTAACTCTTCTTGTTGATATTCTCTGAACTCTGTCTCAGTGATTTATATTTCTTCTTATAACATAATGCTCAAAACTGGGCACCATACCCCAAATGTGTCCCTACTGCTGTTGAGTAGAGAATAATGTTACCTTCATATCTTGCAGATAATAATCCTATTTATTAATCCTAGCAGGTAATTTCTCTTTTTTCACAATGATACCATGGTGTTGACTCATGCTCTGCTTCTGACTTTTTGTAGCTTTAGAACTCATACATGTCCTGTTGCTCATGTTCCCATATTTGTGGTAATACCCGTGTGAATAATTTTTTGTGAATCTGCTTTCTTTCAAGGGTTATTTTGGGAGCCAGAACCTGACAATATTATAGTTGCTGAACCTGACAATAGCCAGAACCTGACAATATTAAAGTAGCTGATCTGAGCAAAAAATTAGCTCTCTGGAACTTAGAAGACAAGATAATCAAGCTATCAATAAGTCTTTGCCCTCTACTTATCTGGAAAATAGAAAGTGAATTGCACATCAAAATAACGTAAAAAATAATACATAATAGTAGTCATCAATCAGCAATCCATTTTAGAACAATTCCTTTGGGTCAGGTACAATCAGGACAACTTTCATAGGATATTTCATATAACTGTGCATAATTTTGCAAAATAATATGTCTTAATTAAACATGGAGAGTATCTGGAATCGATACAGATGGAGCATGCATTCACATTAATCTTATTGAAAGAGTTTAAATTTTATTTTAGGAAAACTGCAGTACAGAGAGTTCCAGTCACATCTTGAAGTCCTTCTGCTACTGCTCTCATGGAAGTTTTGCTTGAGAAAGGCCTATAGGATTCAAAACTTGCATTTCAAGTGGATTCTTGTATTAATAAATAAACATAGGTGAATTAATACATGCAAAAGGCTTTTGGCAGGGATAATAATGGAAACAAATAGAAAAAATATTGAATGGATTAGCACACTTAATCAGTCTTAGGTTGTCTAAAGAACAATTAGCCTAGTGTTTAATCCCCCTCGATCCATTAGTTTTTGCAGCTCTTACTCTCTAAAGATAAACACGGTTATGCTTTTGTTTTTGAAACTACTTACATTAGTATTACATTGTAATCATTGGCATGGAAACCCTGCTAAAAATGAGAATGGACAAAAATAGGACATGTTAGCACACCTATTACTTAGTGCTTTAAAAAAATGCTGCAAAAAAAGTTGAAGCAACCTAAAAGAGGACTGTGATGACTCCTGTTGATTACATATAGATTACTCTTTACATGGAAGCTGTTTTTTAAGGCCTTGGGAACACACTGTTGGCCATCTAATAAGTGACATTCTGGTGCTAGACTTTGTTGACTGTAACCACAAAGTGTATCTTAGATACTCAACTTCCTTAGCACGATCTAAGTTCAAAAGAAATCATGTTAGAGGAGTATCTAGGACTGATAAATACTGAATGTGTGTATTACCAGTGGAGGGAAAAAGCATCGAACTGCATCCCACTGTTTGCCTGAATGTGCCCCTCTGTGTCTTTCTGTCTCTTTGTAAAAAAGTCTCCTATGGAGACCAACCTTCCCATTCAATCAGCGCATCCAAGTAGTGTTTATTTAGCAGTCCCAGTGAGACCAAGTTAGACAGAAGGTGGAGGAAAGGGACTACTCTTGTGCATAATGATGACTTGTATGCTGGTAGAGTCACACCAGTTAAATCTTCAGAGCAGCTGCTTACCTGTTGAGTGGGAATTGAAAGCTTGGAACTTAATGGCCAGGAACTAATGAGCTGGACTAGATGTGTTTTAATTTACTGAGATAAATTAAAACAACATGTTGATTAGTTTGAAGGCTAGAGTGGACTTTTTTGTTGTGATGTTAAGATGCTCCACGAATTGCTACAGATACTTGAGTGAATGTTTTGAGGTTGTTTTTCTTCCTTCCTGAGGATTTCTTTTTATGGTGGTAACTACTATCATATGCATGAACCTAACAGATGCAAACGGTTCTCTAAGGAACATTTGGGCAAGTATAGCTGTGGCAGTTCTGTTAGCACCCTTCTGACATTACCCATGTCCTAACCAATCTGGGATACATTCTAGAATGGCCAGGGAAAAGTTTGAGTCTTAATAAAGAGGACAAATTAAACAAGAGAGGCAGAAAGTGTGCCTGGGGGGCATGAAGTTCTGGATTCTTTCCTAATGCCACATTCATCAGGCTTAATGTAGATGAACTCTGTGTGGGTTTGCCAGCAGCAAAGTCAAACTTCTCATTTGAGACTTCCTGATGAATTGCTCTGCAGTTATGATCCTGAAAACATGAGCAGGTTCTGTCTGTTCACAGGCCTATAACTGGAATACTGAAATGAATACCAATCCCATAATTGTCACTCCTCTCTGCAACATTCATTGGTCTATTTTATGCTTGAAGTTGATCTGAAGGCTTCCATTCTACAGACGCTCCCAGGGAGTTTTCTCTGTCTTGTAGATAATCAGGCTGAAGTTAGTGATCATGATGGTCCCTTCATACTACACCTGTCATGCTAAACATGATACATGCTAGATGATGCAGCAAGATAAACCATCCCTTTGTTCAGTAATGATTTAACCAACCAAAGCCATAACCCATGCAGATCTCTCTGGTAAAAGCAGAGCAACAGGTTGTTCAACCTACCTAAGAAATTTTCTTATGAAATGTCAACGTGCATGTGAGGTGTGACAGCTGCCTGGAGTTGTATGTATTTGCAAACTAGAAATAACCAGAAGCAGTCAAGAAAAATGTATCAAATTGGAAGATGATGGGACAAGGACATCACTATGGTTCTGAGAATTCTGAGGGCTTTTTATGCAAAATGCTAACTGAAGTGAGGCTTGGAGCACAGAACAAAGTAAAAGCACAAAGGATTTATTTAAGGAATGTTGTATTCAAGACAGGTGGAGTCAAGCCATTCATCAGCTGCGTTCATCTTTTGGGTATGCATCCAAATGGGCAACTGGAGAAGGTCCAAAGGAAAACAGTAAGAATAACAAGACTCTAAAAAAAGCACATGACTATAAGAAAAGCAGATATTTAATTGAGTCAAGAATAGAAGACAGAAGGGAACATTACAAAATGAACATTAAAAAGCCAAAATCTAATCCCTTTGTTATATAAAAGGATGGAATGGAAAGTACTAAATTGCTTCAAATTTCTATAGCAGAATAGACAAGCAAAATAGACTTAGTTGCAAAAAGTGGTATTTAGTTGAACTTTTGGAGACTTTCTGTCCACAAGAACAGGGAAGAACAGGCATGTGCTGTTGCAGGAGGCTGTGAAATCTGTTATTGCAATTTTTAAGGAACTAATTCAGTAAGTATTAGTTAATAAAAACTTAGAGATAGTTCTGTCTTCGGAGGTGGAGATGGACCAGATGAAATCCTTACTGGTGTCATTATCTGTGGAACTATGAATGCTGTGTTCAGGAAAATGGAACATTGTGTACAATCTTTGAAAATGAAGGTTACTTAAAAAAAAAAAAAAAGGCCTCTTTCTATCCATTCCTACCCTAATGGATACTGCATCCTTTCAGGATAAGTTCTAATTGGGACCTTGTGCCCTTTCCAGGAAATCACAGGAACTAAGAGACTCTATTATTCTCTGCAGCTGCTCCCTGGACATTGATTTAAGGTATCTAGGTCTAAATGGAGCTATGTGTCTGCTTCCTTCCTTAAAAATGGTGAATGTAGAATAGACAACCATATTGAAAGAAATATGCAGAGGCTTGACAGCACCTTCTTACCTACTGACCAAAATACCTAGTTCAGTGACATTTTAGGGCTCTGGAATATCTCCCAGAGATGAGCAGATAACAGGGCATTACTGGGTCACTTCACCCCCTGCTGCTACAACTGGAAGTTTCAACTTCTATTTTACAATTTGCCCAAGAAACCTGGGCTTCAAGTAATTTCCTAGCACACAGGAGATGGTGTTGCTTCCAGACTAGATTCTTTTTCCTGCCTTCATACTGAATAATGCCAATAGGAATATGTTTATCTGATCTTGATACTCAATTTATTGTCATTAATCTCTAAACTTTGTCTTAGTTATCTGCTTCTGGTAATAATCTTGGTCAGGTTGACTGATATAATTGAGAAATTCATAGTCCTAAGAAATCTCAAAAATGTCAATGAAATGATAAAAAGAGAACAAATCTTTCCTTATTAACTATTCAGAGGGCTCTAATGCTGTTGAAGTGCCTGATATTTTCAACAGTCTTTCAAATGCTCTCTGAAACTGTTAAAATAAAGACACCTTTCCCACAATTTCCTTCTCTGCCTTTCACAAATGATGGTTCATTTAACCTTTTTTCTCCTCTCTTTGTTTGCTTAGAGGATCAAAGCTTTTTTTATTTATTTCTTTTTCTTCTCAAACAGTTTCTGGAGTGTTAAAAAGCACCATCAGTATACTGAGTTTACATTACAAACAAGTTAAAATTCCCAGTCTGTCAGAGCTTTTCTCCTAGGATACCAAGGAAAGCAAAGTTCAGCTAAACTGCACAATTAATTGGAGATCACTTCTGAGTAAAGAAGAAAAGGTTGTTTTAAGCACAGCTTTTCTCTTCTTGGAGATTTAAAGTCCACTTCACAAAGCAAAATTCTTATTCTCTGAAAGTTATCTCACTTTATTTGTATTCCTGGAGCTACCCCATTAGGTCATCTTCCCTTTTCACTCATAAAATCATCTTAATGAATTGACTGTGGGATTAGCCATATGTAGATGCATCCTTATTGACAGCCACATTGACAAGTGAAAGGATGAAAAAGGGCATGGACTGCATGTTGCTTTTGCTAGAACAGCAGTCATTTTTGTTCTGCTTTCAAGACCCTGAGGCAGACAGCTAATTTCTTGGTTATGAAGAAAATGCTCTTTTTCAAGGTAAATGTATCCTTCAATACTAAGATAAAGATATATGTGCTGGATGGTTTAAGAGTATTTGGCTGACACAGACTTCAGTGGTGATTTACCATTCTCACACAGCCAACTGCCACCTTTTCCTCAAATTCTGAGAGCAAATACTAGCCTGATGACTTGACTTAGAGCATCAGTCCCATGTAGGTTTGCAACTTTATAAGAAAACTCACTCTCTGTTGACCTCAGTGTCTGTTATTGTCAGGGCTCTTCTAAAGCCCTGATGGTTGCAAAGAAGCAAGTGAGCAAACACAATTAAGAAAGCCCAATGGACTACACTGAGAACAGCTGCAAGGTAGACTTGACAAGTGTAATTTAGTGTGTTCTTACAGTATTTGAAAAAAAACCAAACCACTAAGATTTCTATAAACCTTGTAAATTTTATACTAAAATGTCATTCTGTGGTAGCACTTTGTGGACAACTATTTCATAATGAAGAGAAGCAGACCCATATTAATGTCCATGCAAATAGTGTGCTGTAAAGAACAGCATTGTAAGGTATCCTTTTCAAACAATTTTGCTGAAGTTTAATCCAATATTAATACATTGATGTTCCATGTGGGTGTTTTTTCCCCTGATTTTTACAAGGCAGAGTTAAATGCTGGTAAAATCCATCTGTTACAAGGTAAAATCAAGATCTTTCATCTGTTGTACACTGAAACATCTGGAATCTCTTACAACAGAATCAAATTAGGTGTGAGATGGCACAGAGTGAAGATGTCTTTTCTGGCTGACTGAACATTAGTAAAAATGCCATTAAAAATCTGTGATGAAAAATGAAAAAGTCCATGGTCATATTATCAATTACTGACATTTGACATGTGAATAAATAAATAATGTCACCAGAAATTATGATTTTTTTTTTAAGACTCCCTCATCATGGCAAAACCAATTATATTTTTGCATAAAATATAATTTTTAAATGTTCTTGCAGATATATTTATTTATTTATTCACTGTATGAGCTGATGAAAGCAATCACACTGTTTTAACACCTCAGAATTGAACTCCACATGTCTTACTGCACATCCTTATGTTCTTCCTTGCCTCCATCCCTTTGTCTGTGTATCTGTTTTCTCACAAAAATACACTGAAGTAAGGATAAAAAAAAGTAAAAGGAGTTTATAAGTTCTGGAAACATCCTCAAAATTTACTTTGTGATTTTTATCAGATTTCTGGCTATGCCATTGTAACAGCAGGGCAGACAATTTGTAATTGGGCATCGCAAATGTAATATTTTCAAACAATAGCAGAGCAATGTATTCTCATGCTTTCCTAATAATTTTTTCACTGGATGGTGCAACCACTGCGAAAAATTAATAATAACAATATAAAAGTATAATCATTCTAAAACAATTCAGAAATTGCTAGACAGTTAGTATCGGATCACAGCACAGCTCAGCCAGAGACATCCTATAAAACATGCACATAAAAGTGTTCACTCAAGCACAGTGGCAAGTCTCCCATCAGGAAGGCATGGCCATACAAACTGGAGACTGTATGGGATCTAAGGAGCCTGAATATATACATTACATAGAAAAGACAACCATCCTGGTGCTGTGAGCTGTACACTCAAATGATCAAGAATTGAAATGCATACCCTACATAAGATAGCCAAGGTCAATGAGGCTAGGAACAGTTTGGGAGCTTCTCAGAGCCCACTAGCTTCCTGTAGGGACCTTTTCCTTGACAGAAAGAGTGTATTTAGCGCTCAGGCTTCCTTTATTCCCATAGCAGAGGATGGAGATTGCCTCACAGCTCCTGCACCATCTCAGTCCTGATATTACATGTCAGTGGAGCTGGGACCCACTTCACTGATAAAACATATTTAGGGATTTTTAAGGCTAAAAAATGTTGGGAATAAATGTAGGGATAATTTTTAGGAATTTAGATACAAAATAGTATTTTGTAAGTTTTTCAACCACTTTTCAAATGGTGTCCCATCCTTTACTTCACGTGTTGGTGTAATGGTTGTTGTATTGACCACACAGTATTTGATGACTGTCACAAACCTCTTATGTTCCTGAGTGCTAGATTTGGCATCTGACACACTAGTTTTGTTGGAAGAAGTTTACAGAGTTGAATCATAAGACCAGGCAGCCCCTTGTTGTCCACTTATCTCAGACAGACTCTTTGAAGGGTTAATTCCAGAGAAGAGTCCCAGTACTGTCAAATCTCAGACTTGGTAAATTGCCTGCAGCATCCTCCTTCACAGACTGCAAGTTAATATCTCAGTCAGCCTAACAACATGTGCTTTTGAAGACCAGCCACCACAAACCAGTGAGGCTGAGGCTTTGCAGAGCTGCAGATTTTGCAGTTATGAGGACATTTTAACCTCTCCAGATGCAGCATTTAGGTAACACAAAAATTGTCCCCGATTTGAATGTGGACTCATCAGTGGAGCTTTCCATGGGAATGGAGGCTAATGTATGAGTTTTACTCTATTTCTCAGTTGAGATTGCACTAAGTTGCTACATTCTGGACACTTTTTGCTCTGTTTTCCACCAGCATGTTACCTTCCAGACAAAATTTTTTCAGTTTTCAGATTCCCTTCAGCTTCTTCTTCCTGCCTAGCCCTGGCCCTGCCTCCTCTGTACCAGTGGGAGGTGATGTCCCTGTACTACCCACCCCTTTTGCTCCTCTTTTCTTGTTTTAGTAGTGCCTGCTTTCAGCCTTTGTCTGTGCTTTTCCTCTGATTTCATCTCAGTCCCAATCCTTTCATTTTTCTTCCCTATTTTATTCTTCCCTGTGTCCTCTCATCAAGCACCCCTCATTTTCTCAAAAGCAGTTCTGGGTTTTCTACCTTCCCTTCTCAGCACTCCTGCTCTCAGGCACCTTGTTCCTTAAGGAGTACTCTAAGCTAATATATTCATCCTCCTTCCCATTAATACCTTCCTTATAACACACTAATTCTGTTAATATAGGTCTGATCTACTAATGTGCTGACTTTGTGATCACCCACTGAGCTTTTGACTTCATTCTCCGTTGTGTGCACTTACTTGGTTTTCCATTGGAATCTTACAGTCTATTGACTTCCTTAGAGACCCCATCAATCTGATTCTGCCTCCTTTGTTTTTACTGCCCTGTCTCTGGATGTTTCCCAAAGCCCATGCATGACAAGTTTTCTCTCCCTCCTTTTCTCAAGGATATGCATAATTTGTTGATATCTGCTCACTGCATGCTGATACCTGGTAAGACTTCTGGGTCACCATGGACTTTATAATTCTCTAACATTTCACCTCTCCATCTAATTTATTTTTCTTTCTTAATACTTTAAATTAGGATGAAAAAAAATCAACTCTATGACATTTTCTCTACTAGCTCACTCTTTACAACATCTCTGATGCTGTTTTCTTCCTTTGTCAGTATCCCTGAATGTAGTCCTCTGCCTGGCTAAATTTCGCAGTTGCCACTTTCATAATATGCAATATTTTTGCCTGACTAGTTGGATCACATGATGATTTCTAATCTCTTTAGTGAGAGTGTCTTCTTCCCCACCTTCATCTGCTTTACAGTCTTTTATTCCACAGCTGACCTACTATTCAATTTACATTTCTTCCATATTGAATACTCATGTGTCTTTACTGTTCTTTCTTTCCCTTCCTATCCTATGAAGCTATTTTATTATCTTTATTTTTCACATTTTATATCTTACTGATTTATTTTCCTCTTTTTTTTTGTCTTCATAACATTTTTTCTTCACTATTCACTTTTGTAATGGAGAAGTTCTCACTGCACCCATCAGAAGTCTGCTCCAAATTCCTATTTAATCCATAAATTGTTCATCAATAATTTCTTCAGCACGTATGTTGCTTGATGCATATTTGCTGCAGTTTATATACTTGGTTATTGTCCTTTCTATGTACTGGGAAAGGGAAGTTCAATGTCAAGGTCATAAATACTATCAAGGTCAGATCACTTACTAGACTTTAAAATTCTCTGAAGGAAGACTGCCTCAGTAATTGAGGTTAAGATTGTACCTTTGCATCCAGGTAAGTCGGGTCTTACAAGGTTTGAAAACTCTGCTACACTGTTACTAAGGTTTTTTTAGACAGCATGAGGAGCCCATAAGTTCCTATACGAGCAGTACAATTGCTAGCTACATAAATGTTTCCATAATCTCTTTATAGCTATGAACAATAGCATGATAACAGTTCCAACTACATCATTTTATATTTGAAAGTGTCAATATAAGATAAAAGCAATATACTTCTACAACATCTGTGTGTGTAGTTGGCTATAAGTCTAGTAAATTTTCTTTTTTTAAACTTTAATATGTTTGTAGCATTTTAGCCCCCATGAAAATTTGCTGCATTGTTTTGGAAAGACAGCTAGAAACTAGACAGTATATTCCTTGCAGTATTTTTGAAAAACTGAACACCCCTGGAATATTATGTCCTAAAACATCATAAGACAATAGGCAAGCCAGCAAATTCATTTAGGTCACACATTGGATTGTGGTCTTACTAGAAAAAAAAAAAGAACCTATTGCTAAGATAGGTAATTCTAATAACCTATTGTTAAGAATTAAAACACATCTAACAATGAACTGTGTTTTTGTCTCAGTGGAAATATCTGACAATTGCACTAAGCCTGTTCCAGACATCATTGTGCCCAGGAGGAATTCCTATTTTTTGTCATTTTACTCCTTCTACTAAAATAAACATGATTTTCAAGCCAATCTGTATTTTCCTAATATGAAATGTGTCCCAGATTTTTCTGCCAGTTTAGGGCTAGATTATCACAGTAAAAGTCAGTTTTATTACATTTATAGCCAGGAATAGTCACAGGCAGAGATTTAGGAAGATGGTAGTAGCAGCTGATGACTATGCTCCTTCCCTGACACCTCTGGAGACCAGTTCCATCACTGCCATGCTCTGGGCATTCAGCATGGGTGCAGGGCAGACTAGTCATCCTTCTGGTTACCCCTTCTCTGGATACTCCATTGCAAATGCAACCCTCCCAGGAATTAAAGAACAACCTTATTCTCCACACTAGTAGAGAGCAGGAAGACAATCTTCACTTTCAGACTCTGACCTGGACTAAGTTTTTGAATAAACTTTAAACTGGCTGTCAGTTTTATATCAACAAGAGAAAAAAAAAAAAAAGGAAAAAGAAAAAACCCAGTCAATAATACATTATCTTCTTTTTGAGTTTATGTAGCTTACTGTAGTTATACATATTCACACACAAACTCTAAGGTTGTCTGATCCTGGAGTGTGCCAAACATCTCTGTGTTCTGTAGCATCCTGAGAGTGATAAGCCACACATTTTATCAACCAGAAAAATCATACTAACTGATCAATAGCTGTAGCACAACAAGTTGGAAGAAACAAGGTGCAGAAATCCTGATAAACATTTTATAAGGGCTTTGGAAGCAGCTTTCAAAATCTGTACAGAGTCAAGTCCCTTCTGCAGGGTGCAGTTGGCAAGTTCAACAACCTCATAGAAATGATCTCACACTCTGCAAAAGCTGTTGGTTGGATTCTCAAATCACACTGCTAAACCAGGCTCTTGGTGGGTACACACTTAGTGTGACCCTACTGAATTATTGTAGACCAATAGAGAATTTAACCTGCCATATTTAAAGGTAAAATTGCAATTTGGCCCGAACCTAAGTGACATTAGAACCCAGTCATTCAGGTCTTATAGTATTCTACATGAGACCCTTCAAGCTTCAGAATGATTTATGTTCTCTAAGACACTTCCACAGGAGAGTTGTGTTTGCACAAAACATCCGGCTAGCTTTTCTTTAAATGTCAGTACATCTTCTTACACTTTTTTTCATTTCCAGATTCAGCTGTACTTATGTAATGCAGACCACTGAATTGAATGAAACCACTATTTGTAATATATCTCTTTTCTTTTGGCTTGCCAGTCAGATTTTAGTACTTTGCTTCATTACAATTTAATTAAGTATGAAAACATTAAGTGAATCCAAACATAATCTTTACCCCTGCATCTTGCTTTAGATTCACCCAGTGATAAAATTAGAATTTTCCTTCTAGACAAGTTGTCGACATTTGCCTATAAAACTTTTTTTGTAGATTCTTGTAAGTAGGTCATCAGTGCAAGTAACCCAGGTAAGCATCAACAGTGATTAGAAAAGCATCTTGGCTCTGGGACAGAAGTTTGGTTTTTTTTAATGTATATGATACTAATGCCAATTTGCTTGGTTTTAAGTTGCAGAACAGTAAAGGAATTGGTAGATTTCCTATTTTGAAGCGTGGTTTATGTTTTATATATAATACAGGACTCCAGAAATATTAAGAGTAGCAGTGGATGTCATCATCCTTTAAATAAAAAGCAACAAGCAAAAAGGTCACAGAAATTAAAGCATGAGATATTCTAGCAGAGGACAAATTAGCTTGCATTAGCCTTCAAGTAATCAGGTTATCAAGAAGGATTTGCATGGATTATTACTGATTTCGCTTAGAGAGAAAAGTACAAAAGTACAATTTTTTCTATTACCCTAATTGTGAATACAAGTAGCTTCAAGTGCAATTTTCCCCAGTATAACTGAGGAAGTTACGTTTTCTGGTAATACTTGCATTTATCATCATAAACAACAGCAGAAGAAATCCTAATGATTTAGGTGTATTTGAAGGAAATGAATAAAGTCATTTTCCTAAGATATGTATTTGATCAGGTGGGTTGTGTGCTTTTCAAATGGTTTTCATGCATATTTAATCAATGTGAGACATATGCAAGCTGAAATAGGTACCAGTCCCAGGCTGTTCTGTTTCACAGTCTTCTGATGGAGATTTTTAAAGCTGAATTAATTATTTTTAAAATGAATTAAAATTATCTTCAGCAGGTGGCATAAGCCAAGAAAAAGCCAAAGTACTCACAAACTACCAGCAAATCTGGAGTTCTGTTCAATGCAGTATTGTTAAGATGCTTAATTCTTCAAGAATACCTTTTTTTTTATCAAGATTGCTGAGGTACAGGGATGTATGCGTAAAATGAAATAGAAACACTGTGATCACCTCGGGGAGAAAAGCCCCCAGAATCCAAACACACACACACACACACACACACACACACACACACACACACACCCACCCCCCAGATCTTTCCTACACACTCTCACAGGGATACACTTTCTCACACCTACATGTGTATCTCAGCAGATGTGTGTGCCTGACACACATGGCTGAAAGACTTGTACCCACACACCTTTAGGTCTAGACAGAGTTAAATAAACACTGTCTAGGAATAAAATCACATTCCTATGAAGCTCTACATATAAGAGTATATCTTATGCATCCAAGCAAAGACAAGCATAGATATACACACACACACACCCAGAGACACAGGAACATAGTCAATGCACATACACAGACACAAACAACTCAAGAAGCACACACATACACCTACAGCTGGATGCATACTCACATGGACAGAAAGATAGACAGGCATATATGAGGGAGAGTTTACATTGATTCTATCATCCCTGCTAATTTCTTCTTTCTTTTTGAAGCCTTCCAATTTTAGGATCCTGGAGTGAGCCAGGTCCTGCAGGGGAAATACCTCAGGAGGAGCAAAACACTTTCAATTTCTTTAAGGTTTCCCATCTCTCTGCCCCTCTCTCCTAGAAGTAGATCCAGTGAGATGAGCTGTGTACCCAGCACGGCTTTCCCAGCTGCTGCCTTAGCACTTAGGACGGTAAGCTTAAGATCTCCTTCCTTCACCCCCAAAGCCTGCCTCTGCGGAAGCAGAAACCTCTGGGCAACATCTGGACACAGCTGCTTTACCCTTGGCAAGCTAACCACTTTTTGCCCACCTCCACCCCCTTCAGCTGTGGACTAGAAGGGACCCTGCACCTTACCTGTCCTCTGCAGGACTGAAAGCCTTTGTCCTCCCCCTCCCCCCTTGTATATCCCCCCTGCTTCTCCTGGCCCCTGAGTCCCGTCAGCAAACCTCTTTGCAAATCACCACTCTAAACTTTTTCCCCCGGCTGCACAACCCGCAATCCCCCGGGAAGCGGCTGCATCCCGTCAGGAGGGCGGGATGGGGGGTGCGGGTTGCAGGGACCCGGGATGCAGGGATCAAGGCTGCAGGGTGTGGGATGAGAGGACTGGGATGTCGGGTGCAGCGGTATGAGAATCAGGATGCATGGATCCGAGACGCAGGGTGCAGGAACCGGGATGTGGGATGCAAGGACCAGGACGCGGGATACCGTGCCCGGCTCCTTACCGTGCAATGAAGGTAAGTCCCGGCGAGGGTCTCCAGCTGCTCCCGGGCATCGCGGGCCTCCCGATGTGCTCGTTAAACATCCTTCGGGGAGTCTCACCCCCCAAACTTGTGTGAGCTGCTTCCTCTGGGAACAGTCACGCTTTTTCCCCCCCACTTTGGATCTGATTCCGATGGAAACTCATAAAGGCCTCCTAAGCGGTCAGAGGTAAGTAAGGCTGGGAGGGAGGAGGAGGAGAAGGAGGAGGAGAAGAAGGGGGCAACGGGAGGAAGAGACTGCGATCACCAGGCAATGATCCCCTTCCCTTCCCCTTTTCTTTGGAGCACCCGCTTCCCATTCCTCTGAGCAACTTTGACTCTCCTTGGCCAGGCAGCGCCTGGTAACAGCGCTGCTAATTGGGGTCCCCTTTCGCAGCCCCGCATCTTTCTAGATTTCCTCTCCGGGCAAAGGGGATTGGTGCAAAGCTTTAAATTAGGAGGCGACCGAGAGTTGCAAAGAGGAGTGGGAGCCGGCTGGCATTTGCAGGCTGCCTCTCCCGGCACTCGGGGCGTGCGATAGCTCTGCAGCCGGCGCTGCGCGGAGGGGCTGGCTGAGGCTTGTTCCTACCATTTATTCATTGACAGCGTTTCTAGTTCTAACTTTGAAGCTGGCTACTGCTCTTGGCACGGACGGCAGCGGAGCTGTGGCATGGACGGAGGCGAGCCACTGTCCCCATGCTGCGGGGCTCCCCGCGGCTGTTTAACTGCGCCGGCAGCGCGGACAGGAGCACAGCCCCGTCCCGGGGGGGAGGACGCGAAGGGCGGGGGGACGGGACACGGGGACGCTGCTGTCGCCTGGCAACCCCGCATCCCTGCCCCGAGCATCCCTCCCCCAGCGCCCTGATTGGACGGGTCCGGGAGCGGGGGGACGACGACGGGGGACGGGCACGGACGGACGCGCCCTCCGAGGGTGCTGCGCTCTGGCGCTGAGACTTGTCGCATCCTCAAAAAGCCGGGAGCGGGCAGGGGCGGCTGAGAGCAGACGGGAGTGCCGAGGCAGTTCAGGGCGTTGTATCACCGTCCTCCTGCCTTCACTTTTCCAGATGGCTTGATAAATTGGCTTCTAATCTACTATTTCTACTCTATATTTTCCCTAGAAAAAGAATGTATTTGTATATTTGTGTATATATATCTCGGTACAAAATATACAAATGTATGTGTTTATATATAGATGGTTATAAGTATATATTCTATACCTGCTCTGTATTACCTATATTCTTTATATTTTCTCTCTATGTTCTAACTCTCCCATATGGGAAGACAGAAGAAAATTAGTTACTGGGGAAAGATTACTCCAGAGTGCAGCAAAGCTGGATGCAAAAGGAAAAGGAGAGCTACCCCATTTGTGTAGCTCTTCAGTGTTAACAGGAGGTCGTGATCCTATGCTCATCCTCACCACTGTGAGGTGAGTGAGGTGTAACAGTCAGTGAGGGTGGGTGCGTTGACTTCAGAGAAGGTGAGTTTAAGGCGTGCTGCATGGGGGCACCACTGGTATTACATGTGGCTTCACTTCTCATTCTCTGTTGTGGGTGACAGTGAGCAGCTACTTCCTGCTGGTTGAGTGTAGTATGAAGAAGGTGTCTGTGAGAAGCCATCACCTCCCTTTCCATTATAGCTCCTGTTGGAACACTGTGAATTTTTCACCTCTTACTTTTCAGCAGGGAGAAAGCCATCATCCCATTCTTCCTGAATGCTTCCTTCCACCTTCAGACTCACCCCCAGCACATCTTCCCACTTGCGGACCATCAGTGCTCTGGTAAAGCAAAAAGAAAGGTACTGCAGTCAGGAGCTGCAATCCACCAACTCACATGGGGCCACTATTGTTTCAGCAGCAGCAGTTTTGGTAAGGAATTAAGCCAAAATAAAATGAAATAAGCAAACAATTGATTAATCCTTTTAATATTTTATGTTAAATTATTTAATATCTGCTTACTTTTGTATCAAGTACCTTTGAGCTACTTGGCTAATTTTATAAGACCTTTTTTCTTGGAAGCCAAGGACATTGGCTAAGATGTGCATGTTGAACTGTTTCATTACAGACTTCAAAGTTAAGCAGGGAGCAAAATGAAAGAGTCCAGTTCCTCTCGGGTTTACCCTGCTGTAAACTGGATTAAAATGTGCATGAGACATTACAGTAACATCAGAGTAAACTGGTCCCATGTCTTTCGAATCATAGCACCATTTGACAAACATGTCTGGAATACTTGTTTTCACAGTCTTGCAGGCTAATTGTCAGGAAAGACTAGCAAAGGAAGGATCCTATTCTGCATTGCCTTGTACACAGCAGTCATGGCTTAAAGTGAGTGTAAAAGCAACTTTTGGTTGGGTAGAATATAAAACCCACTGTGTATGAAATTGGTCACAACAGGCACCAAGTGAAATTTGGATGAGATATATTGTATGATTCTCAGCAGGCCACTTACAGGTAAGGGGGTGACCTGGTCATTGCTTCGAGAAGCATCCTTGGCACTGATGGCTCATTCTTTTTTTTTTTTTTTTGTGCCTGCTGCTGTGCAATGTCTGATAGCAGTCACTAACACTGCTACTACCTGCATTTACACTTAATTTATGGCTACTGAGAAGCAGGGAAGTAAAGCTGACTAGGTGACCCATCTGTAGGTGAAGGCACGAGGATTTCAGTCCCACTTTCTGCCAGTGCACTTTCTCAGCTGCTTCTCTAGCACGAGTCTCCTTTTAGCTGAAGGAGAACTTACCCCTGTCTCTCCAAAGCAGGATTCTGGAGGCTGTATTTCAGTCTATGACTGGCAGAACTTTCTTTACCTTTGTAGGGAAAACATCTGCGAGTGAATCTCCTTTTGGGATATCATGTGCTACATACAGAGTGTGTGGTGAAGAAACAGTCCCATACTGAGCATGTGTTTTCAGATGGTCACATGCTGAGAATTATGGGTACACACAGTGGTACAATGCAGGGCAAACTGAAGATCTCTAAGAAGCTTTGTGCTAAGCTGTGTTTGTGTGTTACTAGGCAAAATACTCACTTGAGGCTAAATTGTGCACCTTACGCTGCACTTGATTGTAGATGTACTCGTGGTTAGACACAGCAATCAAGCAGTGTGAGTTCTGCCAGGGGACAGCTTTGAGAAAACAATCAGAGCCCTCAGTGTCTTTGGCTTGGATCCAAAGAAGGAGTATTTAAGATGAAAATTATTTATTTATTTATTTTATGTCTCTGACACAAGGATGTTAAAGCAGCATTAAAAGTTTCTGAAATGGGAATATTTTGCTTTTATGAATTATGTTAGTGAAATAAGAGTTATTGCTAGTTAAAAAACAAATTCCTTTCAGATTGAGTTCCCACATCACAACAAATTGAGTTTATAGAAAGCTTTGATGAGCAGAATTTATTTTTAAGAAATTCATGAATGTGATTAATTAAAAGGCTTACCACCACAAATAAACAGATGAGTATCTTTTTCTTACATGGAATTTTAGCATGAACTTCGAGACTATACACATGGGAACTTCCTAATTTTGTGTTTGAAGGCAAGATACGATTCCAGCAAAACACTTTGTAGTATTTTCTGACTTGCTATAAGCAGCTGTTTTGAGACACGCTCAAGTTATTTGCTGATTAAAGCCTAAAGTGAGGCTTTAGAAAAATTGCAAGTGTGCATGTACAGCCAGTGAGTGATCTATGGATTGGGCCCAGCCTACCTGAATAATTCATGAAGTCTATGATCTTTCCTCCTTTCCTGGGGACCTTACAGAAATGGACAGGGAATAGGGCCATGGATCAATGAGGGGTTTTTTTCTAGCAAATTGCTCCCTGCCACCTGATTTCCAACAGCTCTGCAACTGCTTCCTTTGTGTGTGACTGGGCATAATCTGCGGCAGCTGTCCTGAGCTAACAGTTGTGGTCATCACCACAAGACCAAGCCTGGCATACCTCAGTGGTTTGGGGCATATATCAGCATTCCCTGTAGATGATATCATGTTCTACTGAGAGTCTGTCAATCTCAGGGTACAAAACACTAGCTGGATGGGTCAGGAAGGCTACCCTCCCATTTTTGGATAACTAAAGGGGTGGTGTAGTTGTTTCTTGGTCATGGCAGTCTCCAACATTAGAGACATAAAGACAAAAAGCTCATAGTGGCTGATGCAGAGATCTGAAAAAGCCTCACACTGTCTGGTTCATCCCTACCTGTCAGTTGTGGGTGACACTGACACACTCCAGAGGAACAGCCCAAAGGCACAGGGCTTTCAGAGGAACATGTGTCCCTGTCTTGCAATTCCTAGGGGAGATCCAAGTCTGTAAGAGTAAGGAGTGTCACTCAGTTATACTCAAGGACCTTATGGATCACTGTGGAAAATAATGCAGTTCTGTGGTGGATTGACCCTGGCTAGATGTTGAGTGCCCACCAAAGCTGGATCCTGCCAGGACCTGCTCCAGCACAGGCTTCCCACAGGGTCACAGCCTCCTTTGGGATATCCACTTGCTTCAGTGTGGGGTCCTCCACAGGCAGCAGGTAGGTATCTGCTCCACTGTGGAGCAACCATGGGCTGCAGGGGGACATCCTGTCTCACCATGGTTCTCAGCATGGGCTGCAGGGGAATCTCAGCTTCAGCGCTTGTAGCACCTCCTTCTCCATCTTCTTCAGTGACCTTGGGGCCTGCAGAACTGCTTCTCTCACATAGTCACACTCCTCTCTTTGGCTACAATTACTGTCTCGTGCAATAACTTTTCCTCTTTCTTAAATATGTTATCATAGAGGTGTTACTACTGTGTTGATGGCTTGGCCTAGGCCAGAGGTCAGTCTATCTTGGAGCCAGGTGGAACTGGCTTTATTGGATACAGGGGAAGCTTCTAGCAGCTTCTCACAAAAGCTCTTATAGCCCCCTCAAAGCCAAAAGCTTGCTATCCTAACCCATCCTAACCAACTGCATTGAGAAGTAGCAATTTAGTGAGTTTCTCCTCGGAGAAGTATACACTTTCTTCTCTCAACAACACTGATAACTTCACCATGAAGATCATAATCCAAAAGGAATGTCTTCTTTTCATATTATTCAGTGCTTTTGAAGTGATTTAATTCAACACACAAAGAAAAATGTCCCCATGTACATTACTACTGACAATGCTTATCCTATTCATAGAATCACAGAATGATAGAATCACAGAATGGTAGGGGTTAGAAGGGACCTCTGGACATCACCTAGTCCAACACTTCTGGTAAAGCAGGCTCACCTAGAACAGGTTGCCCAAGAATGTGTCCAGGAAGCTTTTGAAATTCTCCAGAGAAGAAGATCCTGCAACCTCTCTGGGCAGCCTCTTCTAGGGCTCCATTAACTCTCCCAGGAATAAGTTTTTGTTTGTGTTTAGGTGGAACGACAAGATTGATTTGATAAGATCCCTATTGGTAAGATCTCCTCTCAATCTTCTCCAGGCTTAACAGACTCATGTTGTTTAGCCTTTCTTCAAAAAAGAGATGCTCTAGTCCCATCATCATTTTAGTAGCCCTCCACTGGACTCTCTCCAGAAGCTCCCTATTTCTTTTGATCTCGGGACCCCAGAACTAAACACAGTATTCCAGATGTGGCCTCAGCAGGGCAGAGTAGTGGGGCAAAAGAACCTCCCTCAACCTTCTGGACACACTCTTTTTAATGCACCCCAGAATACCATTTGCCTTTTTGGCCATAAGGGCACAGTGCTATCCCCTGGATGACTTACTCAACTTTCCCATTCCCTTTAAAGAATTTCCCTCTACTTTTCTCACCTTCTTCCCTTTTATTCTTGGACAGTTGTCTGCCTGCTCATGCTTGTTGGCCACATATCCATTTAGCCCCAAGGTTTCCTTGCTTCTTCTCAGCAAAGAGACCTCTTTCCATGGAAAAATCCCAGCAGCTGTTGTTCATCTGCATCAGCTACAACAGGGGAAAAGGTCTGACTTCACTGTGGGAACTAGCTGCCCTCTTTCCAGCTCTGCTTCTCTCAGAAATCAGGTTTCCCAACATAGTTCTGGGGACACACATGACATCCAGCTGTTGTTTAAGTGGGGCTCATTAATAAAAATACATGCACAGGAAAGGCTCCCTCCAGGTCCCTGCCAGATATACCAGTGTACACACTCAACTTGCACACTTCAAACCACCTTCAGTTTCCATTGCTCAGTACTCTGCAACTAGGGTCAACTATCAGTCTACATCTTCTCCATTCTCCCCTAAGTCTGAGATACATGAGGTGATATTTGTTTTCTGAGAGGGGACTAGCTTTTCCCAGAAGGAACAGGAACGTGGCACATTCTAGTCTCTGCCATATTCTTTAAATTAATACATGCAGATGACCTCATTCTACAAAATCCTGACTGTTATCTCCTTTTCCTACCGGGTATAATTAGGTTACCAGATACTGGAATAATTTAACACATTTTGCTTTTGACTTAAGTCACCTTTATGTGTCTCTGCATTATTGTCTTCATCAATATTTCAGCTGCTAGCAAACTGGTTTCTTCAAACTACTCCTTCCCCCACCCCCAAATCCCTTAACAGCATCTCTTCTGAAACACTTACCCTTCCCCCATCTCTCTTCTCTGTAGGAATTACTGCATTTACATATTTAGTTTAAGGTGCTTAGGAATTATTGACAAGTTTGCCTTGCCCCTGGGGGTCTATGCGACACAGTCAAGCTGTGAGCCACTTAAAGCATTGACTGGCTGATATAAGGGATTGCTTGTGACTCTGAATTAGGGCACGGGCCAAGAAATGCAGCACAGTGCTGACAGGGGCTGTGGCACATAGATCCATTTCCTTTATAATCCTATCATATCTATGACCTACCACATACAGAGCAAGGCAAAAGATCTACATTTTCCCATTAGCTCAAGATATAGGCTTCCTGTGAAAGAAATTTACTCACAGCCCCTATTCCATTGCTTTGTAAGCCTGAAAACCCTGTTTTCATTATGTCAGTGAGTGTATTTCAGACTTCCTTCACACTGGGAATCCATCTGGATATACTACTGTCTAAATATCCTGCTGAGATTCTGCTTTGCCACTAGTTAAAAATGAATGGCTAAATTTATAAACAGGAAGTTTATTGTATTTCTCTGCTGAACGATTCTGGATTTTATCTCAGATGAGATTTTTGTTGGTGGTGGTTTGTTTTGTTTGTCTCCCCCCCCCCCCCTTTATTTTGTTTTGTGCTTGTTTTTGTTGTGCTTATGGGGGGGTGTGTGGGGGGTGTGTGTGTGTGTGCTGGTTTGTTTTTTTTCCAAATCATTTAATTTTACTAGCACTGATGAGAGGAACACCAAGTCCAGAGTTACAGAGCTGAAATATAGTTCCTGGAAATGAGATTGGAAAAACAAAGGAAAAAAAGAATAAACGAGTCACAAGCTAAGGATCTTGACTTTCCCTTACAAACACAAACCATTTTTAATCAAGGAAGACTTACCTGTGCTTGGAAAACTGCTACAAGCACAAAGTAAAACTGAGCAGTTAATGACAAAAAGGCCAAAAACTTAGGTTATTTTAAATCCTTTTATTTAATGCCTCTTTTATTACCGTGTTTTTAAACTGTGTTTTTGTCAGAACACGGTTATCCTGTCGAATTTAAGGAAAGGGAGGAAATACAGACAAATTGAGATTTTTTCTGTGACTTGTTCTATTTAAATTACACACTAGTAAATGTGGTTAGGATAAAAAGCAATCCAGATTTATTAAATATGATAATTAACATTGACAGTGGAATGTTAACTCATCTCCCTTGTGCACATGCATGTTTATACATTGTTTAATTGGTTTAATAGTGTCTTTTTTCTTTTGCAGAAAACCCTAACACATCTAGCACCATAATGAAATAGGAATTTGTTAATAGTTTTATTTCTCTGCACTGCTTGGTGACTCTCTGACTTATATACACTTATATAATGTACACTATTTTTACCCTGCATGACAAATAGAATGGTCCATTTCTACTCCAGAAAAACATTCAAGTGTTTTATAAACTTTATTTGGCTATTTATTTCTTCCATTTAGTTTACTACATTCCTGAGTTAAGGGCTGGTACCTTGTTCTCCATTTCACAGATGTGATATAAACATTAAAATCTGGAAGTATTCAGGCCTTCTGAGTGCCTGATTTTTCACATTGAGGAGGTATGCACTTTTGGAATCATTTACGTTGTATCTTGAAACAATGGCTGTTGCTTACCATATTTTAAGTCTGTGATCTCAGTTGTTGGGTTTTATTGGGTTCTTGAGTTTGGCTTGGGGAATGATATAATTTCCTTAGACTAATTCTCATAAGTGACTAAATCTTTTTATAAGAAATTATGCATAGAGACAGACAATCAACATGGAGAAGTCCATACTGAGAACTAAATTTTGTCAAAGGTGTAAACCCTTATAATCAGAGCTTCATGATGGGAAAATCTTGGTAGTTAGGCTACTATTTGGTATTAATCCTGGAATTCTAATAAATTTCAATGATTCGGTATTAAATAATTAAAAGAGTTTGGTCTGAAATACCAATTAACATCAGCAAGGTAAAGATCATACATTAACCAAAGCCTATTGATACCTTCACCCTGCAAAGCCAATTTAATCAGTCCTGTGAGCTGTCAGGGGTGTAGGTAGTTTGCTCTTTGGTTGATCCCTGTCTCTTAAAGGCTCTTCACCAAATACATGATATTTTCAAACTTGATAAGGGTTGATCTTGACGGGTCTTTCCCCCAACCTTCACAAATAAGGGAAAGCTGAGAACACCTGCAGATAGTAGATCCAGATGGTGCACTTCATTCAGAGTTCTTATTAGAGGGGCTCCTAGTGTTGGCTCTTACGTAGCCATAAGGCCCAAGGTGTGCATCAGTACTAGATAGTCAACAGTAATTCTGTTTATACATCATAGTTTTCCTTGCAAAGACTTAATCAAGGAAAATGCCTTATTTTTTTTTTTTTTGCATGTGATAAATGGCAATCTACATCAAGCCCACTCACTGTAGTACATTCTTATGTCATCTGGCTTAACTTTACAGCATGCTCTAAAACGTCTGGATTTTGAACTATTGTAAAGGAGGGGTTTCAGGAGGGAAAAAACGATTGATAACATCCTCAAAGTATAGATCCTAGATGGATTATGTCCTGGTAGCTTTCTTATGGTGTGGAAGAAGCACCTCATGTGGTGACAGTTATCAGAATCTGGCCCGGGAACAGAAATAGTTTTCGAAGAACAGTGTTATGGAATCTCAACAAATATCCATCCAGGGCAGTGTTTTCTGTCTAGTCATTGTCAGCAGATGTTTAGAAAAACATGGGGACTGGACAAAGTAGAAAATGTGTTTCTTGCTATTCCACCTACAACTTCCAGCAACCTGTGCTTTAGGGACTTTAATCTTCTTTTGATCCCATTGTTCTGTTTGCCTTTACAAAACCCTGCTGCGGGGAATTCCCTCACCATATTAGGTAGTGTGTGAAAAGCACTTTGATTTTTTGCATTTTAAAACTGCCTCAGTGAGAACCCTGATTTACTGTATTCTGAGAGACTGCAAGTATGTTTTCCTTCCTCATCCTCTTCACACTGTTCATGGCTTTAGACGTTTGCCACACCCTTCTCTGCATAAAAGCTGAAAAATTTCTAGGCTACTTAGTTTTCCTTTCTCATGATTTATTTCTGACTACATTTTTACTCTTCTCTGTTCTCATTTTAGCTTCACGGTACCTTTTTCTAGGATCAGCAGGCTATCAATTGGAGCCCTCAAGGTGTGGGAGAAATACCCATTATTACAGTGTCATAATGACGATATTGGTTTTTGTTTTGTTTTTTTTTTTCTGTTTCTTCTTAATAATTTCTAACATTTTCTTTGTCACTTCGACAGCTGAGCTGGCATTTTCAGAGAGCTATCCTAAGCAGTAATAGTTAATTTAGAGTCCATTGTATCAAATGTATAGCTGAAGTTATTTTTTGTCTCATCTGCAGTGTTTCACATTCATCGACAGTGACTTTCATCTGCAATTTTATTGTCCAGTCAGTCAATATTGTGAAACCTTTTTGTGCCTTGTAAGCTGTTAGTTTTACTTTTTATTATTCTGAACTTTCTATATGATTAACAGTCTCATGCCTTCCTAGTCAATCATTTTCCAGATCTTTCCAGAATATGTTCAGCAATTTAGGTCCCAGAATAGACATTTGGGGAATTCACTGGGGGTGGGGGTCTTCCTTCATAATGAAAATTGGTCACAAATTTCTACCCCTGGTTCCCTCATTTTCAGCTTTCTACCTCCTCTTGTCTCTGCTAAGTTTTATTCAGTCTTTTCTGAGGAAATAACTTCAAAATGTTGCATAGATCCAAATATAGGTCACCATTATGTGTTTGCTTATGGGCTCCAAGGTGCTTTGGCAGCCAAATGCAACATATCTTTCTCCACACCAAGAATCTATTCCCAATAGATTATTCCACAAACTAGCTAACACCATTCCTTGCCACAGTTTTCTTAGTAATTTTCTGGTATGACAAACAGTTTTATTTGTCTGTTTTTCTCTAGATCACTCCCGAAAAGTTTTTAAACACCACCTGACATTCTATTCCTTTAGTAACAGAGCTGATTTAAGAAATAGGTTACAGACCACAGGCAGTAGGTCAACAGTTTCATATCTGAATACCTTTATTGCTTGTGTCTGGCAGTTTTTATTGTTAATTTTATCCCCTTTCCTTTTTTTTTTTTTTTTAATATTATATATATATATATATATATATCTGCTCTTGACAACAAGGTTTGAGACAGTTCCTCAGACTTGCCACCTGTAAAGAAAGGCTATGGTGCACACTGATACACAAAAAATCATTTGTGTTTTCTGTTATAGCCTTAACATCCTTCAGTGCTTCTATACTTGGACTGTTTATTGACCTCTTAACTCTGGCAGCTTTTTTCTCATATAGTAAAGAAAAAAATTACTATTTGCTTTGACGCTTTTTTTTTTTGCACATTGCACATCAAAACCTTTTTCTGTTTAATGTATGGCACTGAAGATTTTGTACATCATAAAGCAATTGCCAAAATCCTATCTCTAAGACCAATAGGCAATTCTTTGCAGAAGAGGGAAAAATCTAAATACGCTGTGCTGAAGATGAGTTTCCCAACATTTGTGAAGGCAGGGATATTTGTGGCCATCTGGATGGCATCCAAAGGAACTTGTACAAGGATGTGGTAGATGCCAAGACTCCTAAGGTCAATTTAGTGGAATCTCAAAGTACACTTCCAGCTACGTTTTCCACCGGCCCAGTGACACAGGTTTATTTCATCAATCCTTATCAGGCTGTCAAGGTTTACTGTAGAAAGCCTTGCAGAGAAATAAATGGGAAATACTTTGCTGACCCTGCTCAAAAGAATGCTCAATCTTTGGATGGACAATTTCATCTTTGACTCCTTCACCTTTCTGGTCATACTTCTAAACATTAAGAGTGTCAGAGATATTACCCTAGCAGTAAAAAAGACCTTTTTTCTTCTGTCTGAGTTTCATATTTCTTGAATTGCTTTTATGAGAACAGAAAAAGAGAATGGGAAACAAAATGTCTAACTTATTACACCAGACTGATCAATATAGGTCTTTTTTGCACTAAAGTAAAAAGATGAAGTTGGCTTAGTTGGTTTCATATCTTGCAACAAACTTTTTGTACTTCAGGCTATGCAGACCTGAAGGAAACCTGTGCATGCTAATGAATAAAAAGGCTTGAGGATGTCTGCAGAGAAAAGGTGCTTCCTTGGATATAGGGACATTAGTGGATGAAAAAACCAAATATGAGTCAGCAATGTGAGCTCAGAGCCAAGAAAGCCAATAGTATCCTGGGCTGCATCAAAAGAAGTAAGGTCAGCAGGTCGAGGGATGTTGTTCTCCCTCTTTCCCAGCCTTTTTGGGGTTGTTCAGCCTAGAGAAGACTCTGGAGAGACCTTACAGCAGCCTTACAGTACTTAAAGGGGTCATACAAGAAAGATGGGGAGGCACTCTCTATGAGGGAGTGTAGTGCTAGGATGAGGGGTAATAGTTTTAGACTGAAAGAGTATATTTAGATTAAATATGAGGAAGAAATTCTTACTGTGAGAGTGGTGAGACACTGAAACAGTTTCCCCAGAGATGCTGTGGATACTCCATCACTGGAAGTGTTCAAGGCCAGGTTAGACAGGGTTTTGAGAAACCTGATCTAGTGGAAGGTGTCTCTGCTCATGACAGGAGGTTGGAGCTGAATGTTCTTTAAAGGTACTTTCCAACCCAAACCATTCTATGCTTCTGTAATTCCCACTGACTTCAACATAATGGATCTTCTTGGCATTGCTCAACTAGAGAGAGGAAAATTTGCATGAAGTGCTTCTAAAAGGCTTGACAGATTTGCTACAAGCCCCACATTACAACTACCTGTTTATATGTGTGTAACATATAAACATATATTCCTAAGTACTTGAGACAAATGTATGCTCAGAGGTAACTGTCAGAATGACTTCAATTTTCCTAACTTGCACAAAGTAATAAAGAGTTAGTCAAACATACAAACACATATGAACAGGAGGAAAACAAGTCTTTTCTGAAGCACACGTTAGTTGCTCCCAGAGGGGACCAGAATATCTTCAGGTGGAAATATGTAAGAGAGATGACATTGCCTTAGAAGGAAAGCACATGGAAGGACAAAGCTGGAGTTAGGGATTCAGCTGCTATAATCCTAAATCTACGGTTTATAAGAGTTCTTAAGCTTAGGTTATTACAAGAATTGTTATAACTAACATTATGCATAATTAATATGCCATGTATATGTCACACATAATGCAAAATGCATAAAGATGGTGCCTAGAAGTGTTGGCTGATATGTGGTACCACTACCTCAGTGATTTATGTGTTACTGGGTCTCATCTGCAGTTATATTCAGTAAAAACTTGCCAATAAAACTGCCTGTGCAATGTAGTGGTGCTTGCATTTTGAGTTGGATGGCTCCAGAGGGGGACAGGCTGCAAAATATGTGAGTGCAACTCTGTAACTGATATCACAGCCTTTCAATATTTGTCTATGCTGATTTGCACCCCTACACTGAGTCGCACTAATTCTCCACATTCTTTCCAGGGTTCCCTTCTCCTATTCCTAAACAGTGCACTGCATGTCATGGACACTATGGCAACTTTGAGAGAACCCTATGGCAACACTGAGAGCCACATCTCTTTGCACACACAAGGAAGTACAGTGTGAAAATGAAGGTATCAAATCATGTGTGGCATCTTCCATTTGATCAGGGCTAAGGCAAAAGGAATGGCTGAGGTGCAGCTGCCTCATGCTGGTGCTGCAGAGACCATGGATGCAGGAAAGCAATAAATGCCTGCACTGATGAGGCAGATGAGACAAGTAAAGGATTACAAAGCCACAGATAACAGTCCCAGCAATTGAGACAGAATGAAGAAGGTTTGAAACCCACCTGATAGATGAGCTGTGAATTGTAGCACTGAGAATGAGACCTCAGGAGTGTGAAAAACCTATGGCATATGGCTCGATACAGCAGACCAGCCACTTTTGGATCACTCTATGGGCAATGAAGATAAACAAATTTTATTTATTTATTATATTTAAACAGTGTAATTGCTTTTACTCATTATAGACATACCTTTTAGATGTAGGGTGTTAGAGGAATAGATTGCGTATTTACCTCCGCTAATTGTAAAATGATTCTTGGGATTTAACTCAAATAGAGCTTCAGCCTAGACATTTGACCAGATTAACACCTCTCTAAGTGCTGTATTCAGAGGTCTGCTGACAGACATGAGGATGGATGTACATGGTGAGACGGTCAGAGGGGTCTGCATCCTCCCTCCAGCAATTCTCATCGTTCCTTTGTGTCAAACAGCAGTGCCCAGCCCTGCAGCTCACATGGCCACATCACAGCCACAAAACTATTCCTTTCCTCTGCAGTGTAACTAACACTGTCGCTTACTGAAACTGAGAGGATTAGAAAAAAATAAAGAAAATCCCTACTGCTTTTTTTGCCTTGAGGCGGCAGAGGACCGCAGTAATGGACACGCCAGGATCACCTTGATTTATAGAGTGGCTTCCTAGTCAGCCTCATGTATTTAATCCTTTTGTGCCAGCAGGAAGTTGAAAAGTCTGGACTGCAAAAAGTTTAATTACATACTTATAAGCCTAATTAAAGAATGGAGTCACAAAGAAGAAAGAAAAAAACCCTACCTTTTTAGGATTTGCAAGACTTTACTTACTCTAAACCTAAAATTGATTTCCATATGACTGAAGGCTTTCCTTTAGCAAATGTGCAGAAATATCATTGAAAGGGGGAATAAAAAACACAGATTGTATGGTTTTTATTTTTCCTATTTGAAATTTATGTCATTATTATGTCATATTTGCCTTAGAGAAATAGCAGCAAATATTTTTGTTACAGACACATATACTATTTTGCTTGGAATGACATATTCATGTTCAAATTTTAATGTTGCTAAGAGCTATTCTTTTTGTAAAAACATTTTTTTGTGAACAAACTCTGCTTATCTTCATTATTTCTTATAGTGCTAAAACTTCTGCATATATACCTATGTCAAATACATACCTGTGATTCAGTGTGAATGGGATATATTGCCATTTGGTGACTGCATATTTTGCAGTCTTTTGCTTTCACTGTTTCCTAATCCATTTCTTTCAGACACTAGTACTATAAACTTTGGAGATGCTCCTAATAAAAATGTAACAAACACAGACAAATAATACTCATCTCAAAAGTGGCTTTTTAATAAAATGAACATTCTTCGCTCTTTCCTTTGTGCCCATAATTACACTTGTCTCAAACCTAGAAAAAAAGAAGATCCAGCACAAGCCACATTCTGCCATATTTATGTTTGTTTATATATGCTTTCCTGATTGAATAATTCTATTGTTATACTTATCTCCTTTTAATGTGGAAGGAAAATTTATAGTATGGTAAAGAGACAGCTTTTTGATAAGAACTACCACTTAATTTAATATAGGAGTTTTCTAAGTTTTTCAGTTTTTGACTTATTCAAAGAAAAGTCATTTCAGGTGTTTTAGGGGTTTAGAAATATTTAAAAGCAGAAATTAAGGGCTTGAAGACATACTAAGGCATTATATAATGTAGATTGCCCTAGTATTCATAAAACCTCATCTCATTACACCTAAAAAATCCTTCATTTTAGATGTATGTGCAAGGAACACTGGAACCTGCATTGCTGCAGCTGCTACACTGTATGGAGCAAGTCAACACCCACCTCTTGCTTAAGTCCCATTGTCACCAATGAAATAAATATCTGTTTGCTAAACATTCCCTGCCTTAAATGTGAAACATGATACAAGCCTGTTTGCTTGTGACCTTTCACAAATCCATTTCTCCATAGCCTATTGCACCTAACTGGTGCAAGTTCTGGGGATCTTGGGGTGTGCTCTGCACATGAAAATCCTGCAGCTCCTGCACCATTCATCAATATCTGATGAAAGACAGATATTTATAATATAAGCATATTTATGTGAACTACTCACCCTGAGCTTGCTTTCTATATGTACACCTTGGGATAAGGTAAAGCAGCTTCTGAAGCTTTCCTCTCCACTGCCTCCAAAGGCAGCCTCAGGCAACTAGCTCAGGTGAAGATGTCTATCCTGTAGCATTAGGAAAGCTGGACCCCATCCCCTGAAACAATAGTTCATTCCTCCAAACATTTATCTACGGGACATCCTGCAGGGCTGCTCAGAGTTGCAAGGTTACTCATATGCATCAGCACCTCCTGTGTGGGTGCAACCTGCAGAGGCAGGCAGGCCATTTCTAGAAATCATTTTCTAGAAATTAACACCACAAATACTTTAAAAATAGGAGTGCTTTGGAGGTGACACCTCATTTCCTTGTGATTAATGAGCCAGTGTAACCAATGAATCCACAGATATGCAGTGCTTTGCTTAATGGTATTTCAAAATTTTTATACAACTTATTTCTTCAGTGTTTTAGGAGGTAAGAGGAGATGTTCCTGGTCCCTCTTCTGTTATTTCCTCCACTGAATAGCAAGATAAAGTCATACAGATAAACCACAAAATTTAGAAGCTGATATCTTTCCAAACAATTATGTTTTCCTCAGAAAGAGGTTCAAATGGTCTATTTTCTCTGCTGTGCAAGTTCACACTGCTAATCAGTCAGAGCATCGATAACAAGCATAGCAGACAGAGAGAAGAGTGGAATTTCTCATTATATGCATTTTAGCATGAGGTAGAGAAGACACACTAACATGACACACTAAAATTTGGGTAAGGTGCTATAATATGACCATACAGCCAAAAAAATGTAGATAACAATTATCTTACAAAATTATCTGGGTTAATTTTCCTTTCTTGTACGTTCCAGGATGATCCAACTTGAGCTATAAGTTTGGGTTTTGCCTTCAATCTCTACTACTTGACACAAGCCATGGACGCTTATGGTTCAATTTCCCAAGATTTCCTGAGAACACAGTTATCAGACTTCTATGTAAGGCAGACAAAAGGTGGAAGAGCAATAAAGAAAAGTCTCCTTTATATAAACTAGTGGATCAGGCACAGAGATAGATACATTGAAGTAATTGCATGTCTCATTTCTCTCAGAAGGAATGCAAGCATGTAAACAGTTTCCTAGATTTGGCCCAGGGGCTAAGAAGAAGGATTTCAAAGTACATTTAACATTTAGAGCACCTTGGTATTTTGTAAGTAAATAGTCTTTAGGTGCTACTGCACAGAAGCAGCCTGACTTTTAGTTCTTAAATGTAAAAAACATTCAGCTCAACCTTTTAGACACAACTGTATATGAAGATAAGTCAGAGAAGATATCCCAAGGAGACTAAATTACCCAGATCTTTCTAGTATGAAAGAGGGAGTAAAACAATGAAAATACATTGAAAGATTAATAATTCCCAAGATATCCCACAAATTCATTGGTTGCTATTTCTTCTTGCAGACAGGATCTACTGTGCTTAAATCAAACCAGGCAACTTTAAAATTACACCTAATCAACAAATAAGATAAGGAGGAAGTTACTGCACTTCTTCACTCTATTGAGAACCTTTCTTTTTGATCTGTCTTTGACTAGAATGGGAGATTAGACAACTATCCTGAATGTAGGTACCTAGGATGTGCCAGTTACCTCAATGCAGGCACAGTGTCGTTCGAAATGCCCTGGCACAACTGAGCTACCTGCATGCCTGGAAAACATAGGAGCTACCAGGGGCCAGAGCTGCCCTTTTGGAGCAGCAGTTAGGTCAGTCAGAAGACAGAAACCTGTGTTCAGACAGTTGATTTGCAGCTCCATACTGCAGACACCCTTCATCTTGAACTTAGTCAAGAGGAATCCTACCTCTCCTCTCTATAAGATAGCACTGTGGTATCAGTAATTACACAAAAAAATTAACAGTGATAGAAGGAGTGGATGCCTTTGCTTTGCATCTGAAATATTGTTAAACAAAACCCAGACAACCAAAATTGAAAAGATCTTCTATCTCCTTCTATCTGATGCCTATCTCTTGGCTTAATCTTCAGCTATATATACTATTATACCTTCGGTCAAGGTTAATAAAATCAGACCAGTTGACTTGATGTGGTTATGGTAAAAGTTTAACCAGACCACTTAACTAATATATAACAAGAAGAATAGGACTGTGTCTATATCTTTCAACCTTAGGTTCCTAAAGTCCTAAATTAACTCACAGTAACTAAGAAAAGATGTTCAGAAACCATTAAAGCCCCAACTGCTACTCATGGCTCAAAAACTCAAAATTGCCTTCAAATTTATTTCAGGCTGTAATATGATGCTTCTGATATTTTTTCCTCCCTCTTGATGCGTTGTGAAAATTAAAGTTGTTGTGGAAGAACAATGGAGTGTTTGGCGACAGACAACCTAACCAGTGAAGTCTCTGGGGTGAATTCTCCTCTAACTTTTACTGCTATGAAGTCAAAAGTAACCCTCAAAACAAGTAATGGAATTACAAAAGTGAGTTGAATTTATGTGGGACTATACCTTAGGCAGAACTAATTCACACATGGATCATGTTAATGAGGGCAAAAGAACTTTATGATTTTTTCAAGGGGGAAGCTGGCTTCATAATCAATGAATAAAATGTGCATGATATGAATTATAGTGGATTCTTTACAGAATCAAAACACAAACAAGTATCACTGACTTTGTTCTCAGGGAGGAAAACCATGGCATTTAATCTATATTATTTTAAATCTACCATGTAAACATCTTTTTAAAAGCCTTTAAATTTGGAATGTAATTGCTACCCGCTCTTGATTACATACAAGCTACATAATCTGTCATTGAATCAAATAATCACCATTACTTTTGGGAAATAGGGAATTACACAAGAGCCTAAAGGAGAACACTGCATAGCAGGCAAGAAACAAACAAATCAAGGTTGGGTAATCAATCTCTGTACCATAAAATGCTAATGTTGTCTTAATAAATAAGAATTCTCTTCCATTTCTTGATATGCTCTCTACCAAGCTCGTCACTTAGCCTGTGGAATGCTTTAGTTCAGTTTAAAGTGGCACTACTATTAGCGCTTTAGCAAAATAATAATAGTTCCCTTTCATTTTCATAAAAGTAATTAAATTTATCAGTTTTCTTGTTAATGTAACAAGCCAACCAATAAATGGGACTAAAAATTTACTTCATGGCATTTTCAAATTAGCATTCTAAACACCAGGGATTATTCAGATATGAGGTTCTGAATTAATGATTTTTATCTAGACAAAAAAGGAAATAAGACTGACATTGGAGAAAAAAACATTTATGTCAACTCCTTTGTTGACAAAATGATATTAATTTTAGGATAGTTACAAATAATTCATTACCATCTCAATTTCTTCAGATAAAGCTAACCCAATGGCTCCAGAACAATATAGATATTTAAATTGCACTTAAGCAAACAAATAGCTTACCATGGTGAGAATTTAATTGCACATTAAGATGGACTTGGACTTTTCAAGGTACATTGAACCTAGAGGATGCACTAAATGGAAGGATGCAGTCTTCACATGAAATGTAAATTAAAGAGCTTTGAAAGGAACTGCACCATGAAATCTGCTCAGAGATATAGCAATGAGTTAAGAGAGAAAATAAGATTCTTGGAGAATATATAATTTACATTGACAAAATTTCAATCCCCTCATGAATACAAATGCTCAATACATTTTAAAACAGATCCTAACATATTACTTAGAGACAGGAATAGGAGTCCGCATTTGATTTATGATCTCAGAGAAGGAAGAGACAGAAAGATGGGTGGTCTCCAAGGCTATTTTGCCCAGGTGATACATTCCCGGTCTGACTTGTAATGTTCAATATGATGAGATTTCCTATGCCTTTGAAGGTCAGTTATGCCAGAACAAAACTTCAGTAAGGACTTTCTGCTGATCTTCTAGCCATATGCTAGCACACAAAGGGGAACATCTGCAAACTCAGCTGCCTCACTAAATGAGCAAGAGAAGAAAAATACAGACGTTTACTAAACTCAGTAATTTATCCTCATCACATCTTGCTGCTCCTCATCGGGCAGATGAAGAAAGACAAGGAAACTGTTAGAAGGAAACCTATGAAACAAGGTACTTCTGATGTCCAGGTTTCTGCACTTAACTGGATGACCATAATATTCAGGAGCAAGAAGATTTTCTCCCATCAACACAGTTTGTAAATAAGTGTTTTCAATTTCATTTTCAGCCTTTGTGAATTGGAAATGAATAGCTCCCCAGACTGCTCTCATTTGGAGAACCGAGATCTTTGTGAATACTGGAACCTGAACACACCAGACCCTTATTTTTCTAATATATTTATGGAGTAGGGTTTTATTTTCACTTTCTGACCACATCTGATGACCAGGAAGACAAATAATTGTCTCAGTATTTAAATACTTCACTGGGTATGAACAGAGGAAGATGTTTCAAACCCAGAAGTTTTCATCAAGATAATCTAATTTGATTTCCTATATAAAAGAGGTCATGGCATTTCAACCAGTAAAATATTATGATTTTCAGGTTCAAAGTTCATAGATCACTCTTAAAGAATTCTGTTACCCTCCTTTGTAGCGATATGAGGCACAGTGAGATTAAACTTTAGATTCTCCTAAATACCTTTAATTGCTCAATGTGTTAGAATAGCTGGACCTGTGTGATTCATGAAAAGTAGCACACAGAGCCAGGAATAAGAACTGGATTTTGGAGTCCTAGTAGAGTGTTCTCTATGGCAGGAGCCTTGACTTCCATTAAAACCAACATCTGGGTTTTTCTGCAAGCCTCTAACGCCTACCAGACTAGTAAAAGGCTGATGACTACAGCAGATATGCTAAAACAAAGCAATAGGGTGTTCTTTGAAAACAGCATGTTTGTCAAATAAACATTTGAACATTTTATGATATTGTAAGAGAGCAAACAAACATGTTTTCCAATAACTGATGTGATTACTTGCTCCAACACAAGTTTTAATGCCTATTTAAGTGATAATATCTGCTTCCTCAAAATACACAATGAACAGCTACTCTGGTTATCAAATGCAGAAAAGCAAAGTTGAGTTAATAATCTCTCAGAAAAGAATTTTATTGCATCTGGAATACAAAAGCAATAGGGAATTATTGTTGATGCAGTACAAACCATAACAGAGATAAGAACAAAATAAACATAGGTTCATTTTCTTCTTTTCTGAAATCAGACTGTGCTACCTTGTTTGCAGTCATTTGGATAACATGCACATCAACATGGATCTTGGGAGGGGTGATGTGATGTACCTGAATACAGTGCCTTTACCTGTCTGCATCATTTACACTAGTAATTAGTTACCTATTGATTGTATTTTTTAATTACAAGTGGAGTATGTCTGCTTTTCTTTTTGCTTCTATTAATTACTGTTATTCTAGCCAAAGTTTACAAACTTCGAAAGAGAGGAGTTTTGCAAGGAACATACAAGGAAATTACTTGAAGAGGAGAGAAAAGTTTAGAAGCAGCAAAGGCCTATGAGCTTATTTCAGCTGGAGTCCTGACTTGAGTGTGTGTAATAAACCCAGCCTTGTTCTGACCTTATCCACATCATTTTCTGTGATTTTTTGATCTGGAAGTAACCCCATTTGAAATGGAGAAATGAGATCTGGGGAGATATCTTTATCATTAAAGAACAGTAATATTTCATAGGACTTAAGATGTGACATTTGCCAAGGAGTGGGATAGTAAAAATGAAGCCTTCACCTCCCTCAAATATTGCCTCTTTAAACATTGGATGACTAGTCCAGCACTTTTTTCTTTCGGAGTACTTGCCTAAGAGGAATTAATCTCAATCTAGACTGATAGCTGGTCCTTCCCCACCTCTTTCTTTTTGTCTTCCTTGGTGAAGGAAGGAGAGGTTCATAAATCTGCCTGAAATTGAGGGTGGCAATTCTCCCACACTCCTATGTGAAGAAAAGAGAACTGTATGCCCATACAAGACCCATAAGCTGACACATTCTTAGCTAGGGCTTGGTCTTTCTGCCCTTATTTTAAATGGACTGAAAGCCCCCTTGGAAGACAACCCTGCCCAGAGGGGAGAGATTATAACAAACACAAGTTTTGAAATGACCACACTGGCTCATAAAGCTTTGTAGACATTTTCTTTCTCAAAGACAGGAGTGGAGATGGATTCTGGTTCTTGCTGACCTACAAGGGATTCTCTCATTATGGCCAGTTTTCAGTCGGCATAGATATAATAATTGCTTCCCACCCTTGTAATTTGATGGAAGGAGTGGACGTAAGAGATGGGCATAATACAGATGCCATACTTTTAGCTGGATTAAGAGTCTGATAATGTTCCTTAGTTCATGCTGGCTGAGACCAATCCCCTCAGGCAGAGAGCTGTGCTGTATTTTCCCCTTTGCTGCATTTAGAAAAACAGGGTACAGAGAAGAATCTGTCTTCTGGCTAACCAACCAAGGCAGGGGAAATTACCAAAGAATAACTACTTTTGAGGACTTGAATTATAATCACATTATAACCACATGGCTTAAAAAGCCATGGATGTCCAGTAAGTCATGTGTGTATGTGATGGGGTATGTAGAGAAACAGATACTTTAAAGTGAAACTTCCATTTAGAAAAGATCTATGTGCGAATTTTACATCTTTATACCTAACGTTTTCAATGAAAACTATTGAAATCATGTAAGAAAGTGAACAAAATGACACCATGGCTTCTTAGAATAGTCATTGAATATAAAAGATCAACCAAACACTGTCACACTGGAAATTTTACCCAGGTATTCAAACACTTCAGGATATAATATTTACTTAAAGATGAATGGAAGGGTCAGGTGAAACATACTGGTGTTTCAAACAGAAGCAGGGTCATTGCCAAAGGATGCTCTTAGGGTAAGTATGTTGCACATCACTTTCTAGAATGAATCAATCAAAAGCAAAGATCAAGGGAAAACAAGCCTGCATAACCTGATGCTAACTGGCTTAAATAGTTGTGCCTGAGCCATGGGTGATGCAAATTTGAAAAGCTCAGTAGAGATTTTCTGAACTACAGAAACAAGAGCTTGGGCTATTCGTACTTGCATATTTTAATATATGGGTGAAAATGACAGATGTGTTAAATGCAGAGTGACTGATTTTCTTCTCACTTATGTCAGTGTTAACCATGAATAACTTAACTGAATTTACTTAACACATTTCCTTCTGCCCTCTGGCTTCCTTGTAGTTAGTTCTAATTAGAATTGTGCAAATAGTTGGCTGTGTAGGTCATTGTCAAAAATAAACAAGAAAAAACCCCCAATCAAATCTCAGATTTAATAAGAGAACATAGATGTCATTTGTTGTGCCAAAGGGGTTTTCTCTTGGCTTGAAATAGACAACATAGTTATCTAAGAAGTAAAGACCTAAACAACATTGAGTTTGGAGTGGTGTAAGCTGAGGTCCAGAGAAGTCCTGCCCATAGTCCAAGTGAGGTAAGAAGAAATGTGGATGAGAGATTTCCACACACTGCAGGATACTCCAATATCTGAGGTGTACATAAGAACTGGGAAATTAACTCCAGTTTGTTATTAGTACTTATTTTTTTTAAATATGTTGCATCCCAGCTAACAATTGTGGAAATACCAAAACAAAATATTTCAATGTTCTGAAGAGGTTTGGTAGGCTTTTGTTGGTTGCTTTTTGTTTTGTTTTTTTTTTTCCAGGAATGTATGTTGCTTGATTTCATCAAGGCTTTTGACACTGTATCCCATTCTCATAGGAAAGATCAGAAAGATACATGTGAGTTAGATGAGTGAACTGTGAGGTGCACAGAGAACTAGCTGGATGACAGAGCTCAGAGAGTTGCGGTCGATGTCAGAGTCTAGATGGAGTCCTGTAGCTAGTGGTATTGCCCTAGTGTCAGTACTGAGCGCAGTCTTGATTATTTTGTAAAGTGATGGACTGAGTTCCAGAAAACCTCTTTTGTGGTCACAAATAAGTGACTTGCTAGGATTGTGTTTTCTTTATTATTATTTTTCCCTCTTGGTAATTTTCATCTATGTAAACAGAAAAAAATCACTTCAATGGGACTATGCTGATAAGTGCCTGGTGCAAGCAAAAGGCAAATGGGAGCTGGCATGTCTGATGGAACCACACTGTTCGTCTCAGCCCAAGTGAGTAAAGGTCCATTATTTCAGAGCTGCAGCATCAGCAGAGCAATTAAAATAAGGAATTCTACACACTTCTCATGTAGTTAAAATGAATGAAAACAGATTGAATTTAGAGCATTACACACCAGGGGAGCAGAATAAGGAGGGTGGGGTTAGAAAATGAAAAATCCAGAGTACTAAACAAAGGGAAGTAAAATGCTCAGCCATATTATTACTATGATAGTGGAAAAGAAACATATTACTTCTTGCAGGATTTGGTTCTATTTTATGACCCTGTTTTGCATTTATGACCTTTTGACATCTCTGTTAAGATAGCCATGCTTGATTCTCCATGTGCAGTGAAGTGTTTTATTAGGCCATTAGTGCTTATTTGGGTAGAAACTGATACTAGTTATAAGAGTGGGGATACAGAAATATCTAGTTGTTCAGTAAATACTGTAAGTGCTGTCTGTGAGGACTAACCAGTATCATCTTTTCTTCTGGAGCTGTAAAGATGCACGCATATGCCTTGAAGTTACATAGGTCCTTCTGGGACTTCTCTGAATCCAAGTAATCTCCTTGAGCAATGGATTCACTTGATGGTTCACAGTATTGCTGCCAAGAAGAGATTTGTTGTATGTTTAGACTAGGAGGAGAAATTCTGCAGTACCAGCTAACTCCACTCCACAGGGGAAATCAGCATATTCTTCTGGTTATACTGCAGCTCTATGATCAATATATCTGTTCAAATTTAATGCTACATGTGAAAACCAGCATTCTCATTTTGACAAACAGCTACAAGCAAATAGTGACCTATATATGGGATTGTCTTCTTTCTAACTTTATTCTTACTGTAATGCATCTGGAATTAATTATAGGTAGCTGGATTTGAAGGTATCTTGATTTCTGTGGAGGAAAGTTGACATTTAAATTTTATTCTGCATAGCTAGTCAATAACAATGTTCTTAGCTTCTGAAACTTGGACAGATTTATAGCTTCAGCAAACTCGTTCTCACTGACATTTTTAAATACATATCATAAATTTCACAGAGCTTCTCAGCAAAATTTTTAGACATGCCAACACAATTTAGAAATCTAGAGTGTATTTAAATGTGATTGAAGCATTTAGGAAAACAAAACCCTGGGTCTTTCAGTAAGATTTAGACAATCCAGAAGCTAATTTCCAAAATGGCACATGTGCCTAGATCACAGAGTCACAGAACTGTTGGAGTTGGAAGGCACCTCTAGAGTCCAACCAGCCCCCCACTAAAGCAGGTTTGCCCAGAGCACATTACGCAGGATTGCAACCAGGTGAGTATTTAATATCTCCAGAGGAGACTCCACGGTCTTCCTGGGCAGCCTGTTTCTTTGAAACCCTCACAATAAATAAGTTTTTGCTTATATTAAAATGGAACCTTTGTTCCATCTTGTGCCTGCTGTCCCTTGTCACACTGGTCTCCACTGAAAAGAGCCTGACTCCATCCCCCTTGAACCCACATTTTAGACATTTTTAGACATTGATAAGGTCCCCTCTCAGTTTTCTCCAGGCTACTAAGACTTACAGCTCTGAAGAAGTCTTTTGAGGACCTGGAGTCTTCACCCTGGAAACCTTGAAAATATTTGAATGTAAATAGATTTTTAGACTGAAACACAGAAAGTGTCAGATGCTGCAAGCCTACTGAAACCTGAAGTGCCTTTTTTTTTTGCTGACTGCTCCAGACTCTCAGATTCTGGAAGCTTGTCTCATGGCTTCATGCCATAACTCAGCAGTACAGTCCACACGGACATTTGAGCAAAGCTGGCTGCTCAGAAGTAACAAACCCTAGGAAAGCTGGCATATTCAGTCCTATAAGTTTAATCTTTACAGTAGGATGTTTTGGGCAAAACTTCTGCATCTCAATGAATACTGGAAACTATTCAAATGCCAGGCCCAAAGTTTTATGGTAAAACTGGACTGCAGTTTATTAAGTTGAAGTCACACTTAGAAACTCTGCCTGGTGTCTTTCAATATGTTTGCACAGCAGTTAGCCCAATGGAAGTGAAAAGAGCATAGTTTAAGTATGTAAAATGTGGGAAGAAACTATTATAAATGCTAAATTAACCTATCCCCCTTCAGTTACCTTTGTGTTATATATTTAGTGTTAATTAGTTCTAAATCTCCCAACTCTCATTTTCCTAACTGTGGGATTTTTTTGAACTGTTCTTTCCTATAGATGTTTGTATTGGATGAGTGCTTGAATTACACAGCATATAACTCTCTGAATTGTTATGACTTAATAAGAAGGTATGAGGAGAACTGTGTGCTGTAATGCATTTATGCAAAGCTCATTTGCACAGTTTCTAGCTTTCCAAGATCTTTGCTGAGTGTAGGTTTTAGGATCACAGCTAATCTTGGAAACAATTTCCAGGCACAGTAAGGATAAGAAAATAATCAGGAGTCATCAGCATGGCTTCACCAAGTGGATGTTATGCTTTATCAACTTTAATTTCTGTGACGAAGTGACCAGCCTGGTAGATGAGGAGAAACACAATGTTACTTTGAACTTCATAAATGAGAAACACTTAAATCAAATAGTTTTTCTCTGAAGTTCAAGTTCTAAATAGTTTAATATCATAGAGGACATCAGATGAGTAACTTTTATTATCTAGCATTTCCTTATTTTGAAACTCTGTTAATTCCCAAGTTAGTTATATGAAAGCGGAGTTTCATACAACTGTTGGAGAAGACTGGATGTTAGCATAGGCTGGTGACATTAAAGCTGCAGAGAGTAATACTTGTCCAGCATTTTCTCTACCAAATATACTCCTAGAGAGCTAATGCATGAAACTCTTAGCATTACTTACAGTCAGTATCCATGCAGATTAGATTTAGCTATCTATTTTAGATAGATAGATGATAGATAGATAGATAGATAGATAGATAGATAGATAGATAGATAGATAGATAGATCTCTTGCATAACTTAGTCTAGGTGATCCTGCTCTGGCATGAGGGTTGGACTAGATGATCTTCTAGGTCCCTTCCAACCCCTAACATTCTGTGATTCTATGATTCTGTGATATATCCCACAGTTTTCATGATGTAGGTGCAAACTTAGATGACTGAGGGCCATAATGAATGATGAAGACTGAAGTTTCCAAACTTAGTTACTACTGTACTTCCTCATTATTTTCATACACAGACCTTCTGAGTTTGATATTAATTCCTCCTATGAGTTAGTAAGAAAATACCGACCTGAAAACATATCATAATGTTTTATGGAGCAGAATAATTTCACCTGAGATAGTTCCAAGGAAACTTGTTTTTAGACAAGCTTCACTTTCCAGAATGAAAGATCACTGTGAAAATCTGTCTCATCATCTAAAATCTAAAGACCATTTACGTAAGGATAATCAGGGAAAGGACAGAGTGATCAGGATTATAAATGTCTGAAAATAAAGATAAGACCATATCTGCCAGTATGAGATTTCTGTGCGGTGCATCTCAGATGATGGAAAGTAGCTGTAAACTGGTATAAGTACCATTTGTGATTCTCTGCATCAGTGGAGCAATGCCAAAGAGCTCGGGTGTATCAACAAATCCAGGACAAGTTGCAGCTGCATCTTTCTAGACAAGATAAAGCTTCTTCTACTGGAAATAGTTTGAAGAAAACATTTGCATGTATACAGTGTTGTATTTGTTTGTATGTGTGTATGCATGTGTGTTTACACGTACACCCGCACCACTCTGAGACTATGTGCTAGGGCTGATAACACCACCAAAAACAAATTTACCCATCACCTCTTCTGAGAAGAGCAGTTACTTTCAATCTTGCTAAATTCTAGTCATAGAATGATAGAATCATTTGGCTGGAAGAGACCTTTAAGATCATCAAGTCCAGCCATTAACCCTACACTGCCAGGGTCCCTAAA
>JANHGL010016689.1:0-12819 GCA_024611195.1 Ceyx melanurus
GATCCTGCTCAGGCAGGGGGGTTGGACTAGATGATCTTCTAGGTCCCTTCCAGCCTCTAATATCTGTGATTCTGTGAAGACACACCTAATTACAAGTTTCTGGTGCCATTTGAGATTTCCAGATTCAGAGATATCTGAATACAGCTGGCACAACACCTACAGGTGACTATTCTGCTCTGAAAAGGCTGCTGCATATGAGTTGAATGAAAAAAACAGAACGAGCCAACTTTGTAAACAGAGTCCCAACCAAGCCAACCATTGCCCACAGGTAATTAGGTGCCTCTCTGAATCACCAGAAATCCAAGAAAACCGTAGGGCTTCCAGAGCTGAGCAGCCTGTGGATATGCAGACTCCTAAATCTGTATCTAAATATATAATTAATTCCTGTGGCTTCTGGCCAATGCATATTTTGGGTCACTTACTGCTCCTACATCCCTGAATACCACCTCAGCAGCACAAACTAGATAAATATTGATTGCAGAGAAGACCACATTCCACTCCAGCAGAATGTATTTTATTTCAAGGGATACGATGGCACTACAGGCCCACACAGCAGGGCCAGATGTCTCACAAGTACAGCCTTTCTTCAACAATGGCCAGCGATGCCAAAACCAGCACTACTGTGTGAAGTACACTGACTTCTAGCTCTGAAAAAGCGCCTCTGTGAGGATGTCACTACAAGCATTGTGGAAATTTTTGATCACTGATCTGCTAAAACATTCTCCCTAACAACCCAAAATCTGCGGCCTGAGTGAGGCCTAATGACTGAATTGATTTCCTGAAGGTGTGTAACACTCATTCACAGAGCAGAGGCTTTAGGAGACCCTGCTTGGCCCCGTGGTTGGCTCAGTCACAGAGGGATACATTCTAGAAGATGGAGTGAGGCAAAAGTTGATGTTACCTGAGTCTTGGATGCCAGGTCATAATACTTGACGTTTTACATCTTGAAGCTTCAAAAGTCTCTAGGGATCTCACTAACTGCTGAAACAAGTGGGTTTCTTCACCTATCCTCACCCCCAAGAGCATTCTTTTCAAGCAGATTCTACTTGCACAATGCACTGAAGCCATCAACATGGGTTAATAATTGCTGTCAGCAGTGTTTTACTGTTCATGATTGCCACCTCGAGCACATGCTAGAAATACACAGTGAAAATAATACAAATTGCAAATGGATATTAGATGGAGACTGCTGTCAAAGTATTATGCAAGTAAGACAGGTGGATAGTGAAAGGTGCCTAGCTCCAGAATCTGCAACATGAAGATAGCTATGGGACACATTTTTCCATATCACTGAATGTGGCAAGAGCATCCAGTTTATGCAGGAGTTTGTGCAACATAGAAGCTAGTACCTAAAAAAGCCAAGAAAAGGGTCTCTAGCAGTGAATGGCTAATACCAATAGGGATCTTGGTAGAGAGAAAGAGAACAGCAAGAGGAACTAAAAAAAAAAAAAAGACAAAAAAAAAAAGACCTATTGTCCCTCAAGTGAAGAGACAATAAAAATTTTAGTTCTATTTGGCATCAAGTAATACTTTCAATTAGTAAACTGTTCTACAGGTATGTGCAGCCTGCATATAAAAAGGATTGTTGGGGTTTCATAGTATCCAACATGTTTCTTTCAACTTCACAGAGATTTCTACATTTCAAGCATGGTCCACACAGGAGGATTTTACATAATTGCTAGGACCATACATAGATTACCATTACTGCATTATATGAAGTTTTGGGATCGGGGTGCTTGATTTTTTTTAAGCTCTCTGCACTTCTATCTAATCAGATTCTCACTGCCTCCCTGAAGGTGCATTTCCTGCAGCACCAACACAGCAAAGCACCCAGGGTGCTAGATGGATTTTTTCCCACTACTTCAAAACAAGGCTACAATCATTTTACTATGAGAAAGCAACTTAACAGAACCAATCTCTTCTGTGAGGAAGCCATTACTTACAACAGTGCAACAGTGCGTTTATACTTTCTAGGGTGTGATGGTAGAAAAGAGGAGGAGCTTTATCAGTATTTTTTAGTAAGCTTCAAGTATCTTTTCAAGTATTTGTCAAGTACCTCCTTTGTAAGGTTAAAATAACAGATCACAAGAAACTGGCAACATGCATTGTTTTTAAAAGCAAAGGATAATTAGTACAGCGTGGCCAAACTTACATGCTGCCTATCTTAGAAGGTAAGCCAGATGTTGGGGGAATAAACTCTCTGTCCCTAGCAGAAGCATCACTTGTGTCAGCAGCCATCCCACTTTCCGGGGCTTCCGCGACTGCTGCGAGCGGCCCGGAGGGAGAGTCTGCAGCTCCAGCAGCAGGGACCAGGTCACTGCTGTCTGCATACAGCAGCTCCATCTGGGTGGTGGTCCTCCGGCGGGCCTGGAGACAATGAAAACAGCTGCAGCAAGCACTTGATGCTGTCAGGAGGGCTGTGTTTAAGCTCATCATTAACTGGTAATTAGCATCCACCTCAGTTCACGTGGCAACTACGTTTGGAAACTAAGCGCTTCTGCTCTTTGGCAATGTGTCAGAGGAGGCACCTCAAATAAAACGTGGAACACTGACTGGAAAATGGGTTTCCTAGCAGCCAACTACCAGTACTTATCAATACTACAGGAGTACGATGTTACTCTCCTAATGAAATGTTATAAAGCAGAGAGGAATACAGCAAAGTGAATTCTTACACCGATTCTTCTCATACAAAACTCTGCTTCTTCTTTAGTTGGTCACTTCAAAGGTAGTTTAGGCCAATGTCACTCACTCAGCATGTCAACAGTGTGGAAAAAAACCCACCCACAACAACCAAAAAACCCACAAAACCTCCCAAAGGAGCCAAGCTTTGTAAACACACTAACACAGTCATCCTTAAAAAAACCTGATGACACATGCTAGGTGTAACGCTGCTGTGAAATTAAGCTGTTTCTCAGAGAAAGAAAGGCCACTGGGGAAATGTATTTTAATTTTAGATGGGAAAGGTCCCATCTAAACAGAGCCATTATAGAAATGACGTGCTTATTTGATGGCAACGTTTTGAGATCCAAGTCACTCAGTTTACCTGCCCAAGGAGCTGCAGACCAGTGAGCACTACCCACAGTGCAACAGCCAGCTGCACTTAGAAGAGTGGAGTTAAACTTTTATTTACTTTTCAAACTCAAGTTTATGCTTCTGTGAGCACAGAAGTCAAACTGCAATCAGTGCACACATTTCCAGTTCCCACTGCTATTAAGATTAGGTTGCAGCCAGCCTAGATATGTTCCCCCAATGACAACTGCAATTAAGAGCCTGGAGGTCAAACCTGTATTTATTTTTTAAACTTCCCTTACATTTCTATGATCATAGAGGGAAATCACAAACAATAAGCATATTCACAGTTCCCACTGGCATTCACATTAAACTGCAGCCTAATACTAAACTGCAATTGCACTCCTGTGTCTAGAGTGAGCAAATTTTCTTTCTGAAAGTGCAAGAATTGACTTATAAAATATTGAGAAAGGACACTTTTGTCATTGCTTCTCAGAGCAGAGTATCACACAAAAGCATATTACATACATGTGAACATCGGTTCATCTTTTGCATGTCCTCATTGTCTCTAGATCAAAGCAAGAGCATTGCTGAGAAGGTGCCATTAGATCACAAGTTATTATCATCATTTTACAGCCTACCTTGCTTTTGGGTTTGACTTCACCACAAAGCTTCAAAAGATCCGAAGATAATGAACTAAAAGAAAAATTGCCCCACAGTTAGAAAGAAAATAGTCATTGTTTGCAGAATGTGTATTTTGATTGGATTATTCTTTCTACTGAAATGGTGGGATAGTGGCAGAGGTGTCTTCTGAGAGATACACAATGCACTACAAAAAATTCATCAGACCCAGTTACCTGTTAACAGAGATTGCTCACCTTCCTTCTGTACCAGGACTGTGCAATGGGGCATCCTCATCTGTACTATCTTCCAAATTTTCTAGAAAATTTCCAAAAGCACACAGTTAGCCTGTCCATCTGCAACAGGGTATTGCAGGCTTTAAGTGCTATAAAAGTCAGCTCAATGTTCAAAACAGATGAACAGCATATGAAAGGCAGGCTTTTGTTTTGTTTTTGTTTTTAATATCTTGACTATTTGCTAGCCAATTCCTGTTATCTAAACGAATTTTTTTTCATACCATCTAAATAAATCATACACCTAGGCATCCTGTGCCAAAATGTGGTCTTCTATTTATTGTACCAAAGCAACAGAGATGACAGAAACCAGAAATAAATTCTACAAGGAGATCTGGAAGAAAGAAATCAAAGGAAATTAACTGCAAGACATGGAAGAGACAGTTGGTAAATCAATGGGAGTAAGGATGTCCTCTTATTTTTTGTTTGTTATCTTGCTAGTTTGCTGAGGCTCAGCCTCAGTTGAGAATGGCACCATTTGAGCTGAGAAGAAGGAAGCTCTTCACCAGTATATAAGCATTTAGGTCTCAAAACAGGATGATGCCACCATCCAGTACTACAGAACTGCTTCCTAAAAAGAGATGAATTGCATTGAAGTTAATAGTAAAATGAGGCTGTTCAGTAGAAATGCTGCTGAAGTGCATTGTGTACACAAAACTGTCCACCACAGATCAAACCAGCATGCACTCACATGCCAGCACTGCTGGACATCAGATAACGTCTGCATGCAAACGGTGACAAACATCAAGCTGAGACAACCAGTTCAGGACAAATGTACAGTCAGTTCCAAACTGCAGGGGAACCAGATCCTCTAACTTGTATGTTGCTCTAATGATACGTTTTAAACAGAGTTTAAGGATATAGGCAATATACACCTGCAAAGTCCCTTATTTTTTAACATAATCATTAAAATTTAAGGGCTAAAACCATCTTTTAATGATATTCCAATACATCTCTCTATTAGTAGAGAGGCTTTAAGTTTATTTACTTAATTTCTGCCAGAAAGCACATAGCATTTGTAATCATGGGGTGAAGGCATTTGGTATCCATATGAAAACATGTTTGTCTAGGTATGTGTTTGGTGCAAGTTCGTGTTTGAGAGGCAGGAAAGAAAGAGATACAGTCTCCAGCTGAATTCTGAGAATGAATGAAGACAAAGAAATGAAGCCTTCTTGTGCATGCTACATCTAGAAATGTTATTGAAAGGTTAAAACCATAAACCATAAAGCAGCAGCAACACCAGCAGTGCACTTCAGAGGTACTCAGCTGCTGTATTAGTTTTCACAACAGAAACACAACAGCATTGTAAATAGGAAGCAGGGTCACAGGAATCACACTGAACTTTCTGTTTGTTCCATCCTGGATCTGAGCCCACATTAAACCTTTTCTATACATGTCACTGCTCTAGGTCTATTACAGAAGAGGGGATCTACAGTATTGCTCCTTCTAGCAAGGAACAAAAGTAGCATTAATATAATTAATGCCTTTTTTTTTAAAGATAAGATTTAAAAAAAAAATATGGTGATGTTCTCTCATCCCCTTCTCAAAGAACTTGCAATCATCTTTCAGAGGCAACAAAGCAGAAAGCGTGGGATAGACACAAGAGATGGGACTGTATTTTTAGGCTCACATAGATGCGACCTGACACAGAGATATTTTTCTTCCGTTTGTCTGCAATTCAGCACAGGGAGACTGCACAAAGCCCCCGGGTAGAAACCAGCACACAGAAACAAGAAGAAGAGGCAGAAGAGCAGGAAGATTCTGCAAGAAGTCCTGAGCAAGAAGAGGTGAAAGGGTAATACGGTTAGTATAGCAGCATGGCTTGTGAGCAGCTGAGGCGATGGCTCCAACCAGTGATGGGAGAGCAGTGGACAGCTTGCCTAATGACTTGTTTCCATCCTCACGCAGAGGCAACTGGACACTACTGGTACGATGGATGGCACAGGGAATTATACTGGACTAGCACTCAAGATCTGCTCATACTTGGCTGAGTCACATCCATCAATGTCCTGATTAGAAAGGAGAAGCAGCTCCTGCAATTCTTCAGAAAGGAGTCACTGCAGCAGCACTTCAGGACTCAACTTTGTCGTCATGTTAACTCTTCACAAGAGCAGATGGGATAGCAAATGTCAGCTGGTTCATTCACACACCAGGCAGGTGTGCACTCAAAACCCATCCCAAGAGCCAAACCTGAGCTTGTGAGGTGCTTTACTGCAGACCGAACCCTTAAGTCTACACCTGAATGTAGGAGCACAGCTACACTGAACAATACCCAAACTTCCTCAAGGCAAGTGTTTTCAAAAGGCTAAGAACTTTGAAAATATGAAGGCAGCCATCAAGGGAATGGTTCACAGGCATCCTGGAAGTGCGAGACCTCTGCTTGGGATGAGGCTGGCTACGGACTACCACCAAGATGCCAGGCAGCCTAGTTAAACTGGTCTCAGGATCTGCTGCCACCCCTAGGAATTGTGTCAGGTTGTTGGTGCAAGGGCTCCCTGGAAGAGTCTCAGCCTCAAAGCCTCACTATAGCAGTGCCTGAACTCCCTGTAGCACGAAAGGTTTAGCCACTAGTGATCTACCCACACAGACTATCGCAGTTTGGTTTTTGGTGGGGACTGGCATTAGTGCAGCGTGTTCAGCCAGCACACTTCATGGGAAGAGAAGTTCACAGTGGGTGTTGGAATAGTCCTGAGTGGCTTTGGGGTTTTAAAACCCCCAGTCCATGTTGCAAAGTGTTTGAGCTTCTTTAATGATATATGCTCTACAAAAATATTGAGAACAGAGATGTTTCAATCAATTTAACAAGTGTCTTTTCACTGCTGCAGATGCTGTTAATAAGGAGAAGCCTGTCCACAGCTAAAGACAGTGCAGTGTTAACTTGCTGGGGGGAACAACATTGTTCTCACTCCCCCAGGGGCACACACACACATGTACACACATAAAGGATCTATTTTGGATGTGTTATATTAACAACCACTAAGGCTCATACTGGCTGTATGCAGAAAGATGCCCTGACACCAATCTTGAGGTGTCACCTGAAGGCAACTGACCAGGTTCTCAGCATCCTACACTAGATGAGCATCCACAGGCTTCCAGGCAGTCATGTCACTTTCAAATGTTTCAGATGCCTATGCAAACTAGCACAGGACAGCATCATGGGATTAGAAGCAACAGGAATTGTTACTGACACCAGGAATATTTTGTCAAGTTTCAAACATAGCCCATTTTGTGGCTAGGAGCAAGGGAGTCGAGAAAATTAGCGTGATTTATTTGGGAAGCATTTAAAAGCAACAGCACAGACTCACGTCCTCAAAATCAGGGAAGTCAGTAACTAAACCCAATTAAAAAGAAGTTAAATATAATCTGCATTCTGTACAGTATTAACATTACAAAATGGCCTATGCTAAAGGTTAAAAATGACCTGCATGTTAAAAAGTACTTTTTTCAGACCTAAAAGACGAGCAGAGTTTCTTACAACTACAGCAGCAGTACATCAAGAAATAGCTTTCTGTAATCTGAACAAACTATAGGTTCACAAGCAGCAAGTTATAAATTGGAAATACACTTCTGCTTACTGTGCTGACTTCTGACAATCTAACTACCATGAGGGCTATGAGTGGCTTCAGAAAGAAAGAAATGCTCTGTAAGCTCCTGATAATGAGCACATGTACAGAAGAGTTCATGCAAACTTCACACTCACAGATTCTAAGGTGAACCAGTTAGTGAACATGGAGGAATTAGTAATTCATGCAGCTGTACAGTACACAGAAAGCTAAACATACTTACCCAACGGTATGCTATCTAGGTCTGTGTAAATAACAGCAACAAGGAAACAAAAGCAACACTCCAATCAAAACATATCCATTGATAAAAAAGAAAACACAAAAGTCCCTGAATGTGTGCTAAGTTATTTCTGAACATGGCCTGGCAGGAGGTGGAATAGATGCCGTAGCAGATGTACGATGCCACTTTCAAAATCACTAACTCACGATGCACGTGGAATGTCACATTCAGAAGTTAAAACCATACCAAATTGCCAATGCATAGTTTGTTTTTTTTAAAATCATAAGTAGATTATTTAAATTTTAAGTCTCAATAATAAAAAAACCCCCAACCTTATTTCCTACACTTCCCTGCTGAGGGGATATATTTAAAAATGACATGCATGCACATCAATGTGAAATAGAGTTTAAGATGTTAAAATACAGCATCTATTCAAAAAAGAGATAGCCTAGAATGCCCAGTACAGCATGCACAGAAGGCAAACATGACATGCAGTGACTGTTCAGAAGACAAGGTGACAGTTACCTTGCAAAGCATGCCCCAGCAAAGCATCGAGTTCAGGGTTTAACTCAGCTTTTTCCTTCAGCATATGGAACAGCAGCTGGTTTTGGGTAGCACTGGTGATTTCTGTCTGCTTAAGGCGCCCCTCAAGAACTTTGATCTGAGCTTCCTTCTGAGCTGCTTGGAGACCCTAGGAGAAAGAAAAAAACATTTGATCACAACACTTTTGTTATGAAATGAAATCATCAGAAATTTAAATAAACACAGTGTGTACACTGCAACCTTCCTCTCACATTCTGAAGATCCAGTGTCATCTAAAGGCATTTACTTATTTATTGTTAAGAGACTCATTAAGCATTTGTTTAACTGGCACTCCTCAGACCCTGCCTTGCAAATATGCATCTAGTGGCTAAGTTGGATGTGATCCCCAAGTACAATTCATAGATTATTTGCATTTATTGAAGACTAGCAAAGCATCTGAAAAAAGCAACACCATTTTCCACAAGTACTTTGTTTTCTAATGATTACCTTTGATATTCTGTAGCAAAGAAGAGAAAATAAACAAACTCACATGCCCCCCCCAAAAACCAACCCAAACACAAAACAAAACAAAAAAAAACAAACCAAAAACCCAAGCCCAGACTGTAATATTTCCTACATATTTGCTCAGTGAAATTTCATCTTCTAATGAAAGTTCTCATGGATTAATTTAAGAGAGTCCATTCTAAGGGAACATCACTAAACTCATGGATTAGTAGGAATTTTTTAATTAAAGAAAATGTAGCCAAGGCATTTAAATAGAATGGTTTCCAAAGAGAAGACACAGGGTGGAAAAATTAAAGTACAACATATCTTCTCAAAGACCTGGAGGATAACAGAGGATTCTGAGTGCTAGCACTTGAGAAAGAAGGGTAGTTCTCTGGACTTAGACATTAAGATTCTAGTTTTATGGACTAAAGAAACACACCAATATACACATTTGGCATGTGGGGAGAAATAGTAGACAGCAGGCATGACAAATTTTGCCAGAAAATATACCTTCCATTTTTCTGTGCAATGATTAGCAGAAAATGAAGAAATGTCTTTATTATTATAATAAACTGTTAAATGAGTGAGTCAGAGGCAATTTTTTCATATCAAGTCTGCTGCAAGTAATCAGGTATCCATTCAACCCATCCAAGGATTGAAAAAAAAAAATAAAAAATCAATACTAATTTGCAGAAGCCAATGTGGTTGTGGGAATTTTCCTCCTTTTTAATTAAACCAAACTCCTCTTGGTTACCTGTGCAGTGATATTTCCATAATGCAAAAAAATACCAGAACTGGTCAGCGAGACTAACCCAACACTCATTTCAACAGCCTTGAATATTTCATTTGATTGACACTCAGCATGGCCTCCTAATAGAAATAAAAACAGCAGCAAAAGCATCTGATGCATGTGCACACAGCCTTATAAACAAATACTCATTTTGAAAATAGGCATCCCCAAGGCTTTAAGAAAAGCCCCTATTTCTCTGCTCAGAAGTAGTCTGACTACAGTATGCTGTGCATCAATACATACCTTAAAACCAAATTTAAGACTCTATACTTAAGAAAACTGGAGAACCAGCACAGCTCAGTAGTGTTGAACAGCTTTACTTTAACACACAGCGTGAGTTTCATGTCAGCACACGTGTGTCCCCAGCACCTGGCAGAGTCCTGGCACACACACATCTCTTCTGCTGCATTACCTTATTGATGCCCATTGTGAGGAAGTGGTCGAGCAAATATCGAGCTTCTGTCAAAGTGCAAGCATTAATCACTGCTGTGACATCCAAGGTCTCTCCTTCTTCCTGAGCATCAACAACAGAAACTGTCAGGTCGTGCAAAATGCTTTTTTTTTATCACAGTACTCCTACAAAACAGAAACGGTGAAGATGCTGCAAATATCACCTCATTTATCCCCTGGCTATCACTAAACCACGCTTGAAAGATTTCTTTCCAAACCTATCCACATTAAAAGCCCTACAACACAGATGTGGCAGCCTTCCCAGTCTCTCCCAGTGCTTCAGCTTCTTTCCCATTGGAGAGCAGTTCAGCAACTCCAACTCAGACCCCTTTATTTCTGTAAGCTATTCAGAGAAGTTGCAGGAATCAATGCATCTCTTCAATCTCTGCAGCCTTTGGGCATTTGAAGACTTCTCCCTACTCTCCTCATTTTGATTTCTAACATTCTAAGTATTAAGTGCTCAGGTACTCTTACAAATTATAAAGCTATTTGTGTTCAGTACTTGGTGTTCAGTACCAGTCAAGTCCTACAGCCTTGTACCATGCTATCCAAATTTCAAGGAATGCTGATGTAAAGTAGAATTTACTGGCAATGTAAGATGCATTAGAGCAGAGATAAGCCCAAAGTAGGCAAGGGAGAACACAAACACTGCCTTATAAAAATAATGATAAAAGTTACAGTTGAGACTTCATCCTACCCTGTGTCAACAGACCAAGGAGATTGCATTTGGAGGGTTCTTTCTGGTAGATTATGTAAAGTATGACATGCATTAGAAGAGTTTTCACATTTGGATTTCACTGCTTTTGGTAACATTAAAATTTCTACATCAATTGTAATAGACAATTTCTTTTTAGTAAGTTACTATTTGAAAATGTCTACTATAAACAAGCAACTTGGCGAAAATGCCATAGTAAGCAACTGTTTCACAGCTGAAAAAGAGAGTAAAATGCAATATAAAGAACTTAGATAAACTCTCGCATACCAAAATATTTAAACATAAGTATGCAAAACCAATACGAGGGGCAGAAGCATATCAACAGATGCAGGAAGATGACAGACTGCCAGCCTTCAGTCCCAATAATTATATTCATTTAATGCCAGCAGAATATAAAACACGAGCTTTGACATTTAAATGCTTTGCAATCTTAACTTGCATTCCACTATTGACATTAAAACTGAGATCTGGAAGTTCAGTTGTAGAAACACTCTTCATTTCAAACTTCATCCACGTTTCCCCAGTTTTCACTGCTTCAAGAGTTGTACAACTAAACCAAAATTCAATTCTAAATGACGACCCTTCCAAGGCTAACACAGTTGTTTCTTTGCCATCTTTAACCATTTTTGCATTACATTTGACATACCTTTGCTTCCTCCATTTGCATGATGTTGGCCTGGCAGTCAGAAATGCTGTCATTAATGTAGTCTATATTTGCAGTCAGTGATTCCATCTCTTCATTTATATTTAGGACATTTCTATCTGCTTCGCTCCCACCTCCATCCTTGATGATCTTCTCCCTTTTCTTTGAAAGTTTCTCTCTTCTTTTTGTAAGTTCTTCCCGTTGCTACTTTCCCAAAAGACATAATATCACATCAAAAAGAATTAGTAAATACTTTGGACATCTAAATGCCATTTTGTTGTTTTCCTTTCCTTTTTATACTTTAACTAATGTATCATGATTTCTATAGGAAGGAGTTATAGAGGTGAATACATTTATGTGTTTGTACACAATCCCATTAATGAGATTTTTTTCTTATTAAGCACAGCAATCCCATGTTCCAAAAACTTACTGGAGTTGTTAAGAGTGTCTTCATCGACCCCCACAGACTCCAAGTCACCATGCCTATGTCACCATCACAGCCACTCATTTACAGCAAATGCAAACACACTGCTTGCCCTGTTTACTATGATGATAGAGCCAGCTGTGACCAGCTCACCCACCCTAAGTAGCCTGTTCATATCTGCCTCCATGTTGGAAATGGTCATCTTCTGCATGATGATGTCAGTCACCCTGCGCTCAAGCAGCTGCCACTTCATCCTGGCTGCCTTAGAGGAATAAACTCTGCTCATCACCACCTTCCGCTGATGCTTCTTCCTGTGGAAAATCACCAGGAAAGAGAATAGATTAAAAGGTGTTTTCAAACACGTTTTTCTTTGTACTTAAGAACCCTGCAGGGATTGGACCACAAAGGGCAGTTAACTGGATTTTGGAATTTTGGGGTTTCTTAACGTGACTTGCTCTTTAATGCCATTTTATATTGTTCCACCCTGTCTTAAAGCCACAACACTCACATTGCATTTGATAATGACAAAATGTTCGTTTTATCAGCATTACACAAGCGCAGTCTGAAAAGTAACAAGTACTGCACTATAGATAATGAGATGATCCTCTAGAAACTCCATGCATTTTCCAGCTTTAAGAGCACTAAACAGTTTTAATCCTTACCCTGTTCCATTTGTTGCAGTTACAGACAATGCTTGAACCCTTGCAACAGGGATTCTCATCTTCTGCTGTGCTGCTGTTCTTGAACCATCATGCTCAGCTGGTGAGCTGGAGCTTGGCTCCTGGATGGGGTGCTCAGGCAGGCTCAGCTTCCGACTCACCTTCCCTGCCACTTTGTCAGACAGAGGCCTCACCTGCCGACGAAGGGCTGTGACCTGAAACAGAGAGCAGGCACAATTACCCTTCCCTGAGCTGTGTGCCAGGGTGCAGCAACACGGGACTCGGGGGTGTTGGTGGATGAGAAGATGGACATGAGCCAGCAGTGGGCACTGGCAGCCAAGAAGGCCAATGGCATCCTGGGCTGCAGCAAGAGAAGTGTGGCCAGCAGCTGGAGAGAGGGGAT
>JANHGL010016689.1:22946-35446 GCA_024611195.1 Ceyx melanurus
CCAAGGCTCTGAGCAGCCTGGTCTAGTTGAGGGTGTCCCTGCTCACTGCAGGGGGGCTGCACTAGATGCCCTTTGGAAGTCCCTTCCAGCCCTAAACATTCTATCATTCCACAAAAGGAGTCTCCAAAAGCAGAGAAGTAATCAGATGGGGGCCTGTCCCTGCCAAGACAGGTCTGCAAAGGCATAAGTGGTCCCAAGGTACCCACAACCAAGAACACAATGGATTTCAGGTGAGGAGCCTGAGAGGGGCTCCACCCCACACTCACCACGTACCTGCTCTGGCCAGCACCTGGTTGGCCTGGTCACTCAGGAGCTGGGTGACTCTGGCTTGCAGGGCATCGATGGTCTCTTGCATCGCCTTGATCCGAACACGCAGGTGGTTGTTTTCTGTCTGCAGCATGGCATTCTCATGAAACATGTCATTGATGCTTTCAACTCCTTCTTCATCGATGATCCTTTTACCCTTCAGAAAGTAAATATATGTTTTACTACTGGTTAAAGGCTGATCTACATAGGAAAATAGCTTCAAACAGTAAATGAAGAATTATCAAAATATATATGATATATAAAATAGATGAAGAGTTATCAAAACACTAATAGCTGGCTAACACCTTAGCATTTGAGTCCTGTGTAATTCCATCTTAGTATCCTGGTTTGATAAAGGATTGTCTCCTTGTTTCACAACCTCTTCAAGAACTTTGTATCTCAGGCTAACTCTAAAGGAAGAGGACACTGTTCGGAAACCATATTTATTGCTGAAAACATTTGTTCAAAATTTTTCATTATTCACCCTGTATAATTTAAAGCATGTTTTTAAAGCACAAATTGTTTTTGAGCTATTATGTTTTTAAAAAGCAATACATGGCAATTGCACACATTCTTTATGTGCCATTCTTGCTTTGGAAGTGACTATTTCTCATTGCTGAGCATGCCCAGGTCACATTTAGCCTTGCAAAAAGCCAACAGCATGCAGCACCTGTTGATGTCACCAGGGTTCACCAACGTACCTTTTGGCCGCTGATGCAATCTATCTTTTCTACAAGCATCTGGTAATCAGTTATGCCAATTTTGTACTGCATGAAGTGGAAACAGCCAACAGAGAAGCAAGCTGTAGAGCTGTAAACAGCATTTTAAAGCAGAGTACATGCCAAGAGGACACTCTTACTGTTTTGTATTCCATGAGCTCCATCTGCAGCCGGGCGATCTCGCTGCGCAAAGCGTTGATCTGCTGGCTGGCCCTGTCCTGGTTCACCACAACCTTGTTCTTGATGTTCCGGGCACGGTTGGCGTACTTCAGCGTGTTCAGGGTCTCCATGAAGTCTCGGTCGGAAGGGCTCACACACGCGATCATCAGCGTCTGGCTGCAATTGGAAATGCAGGCCAGCATGACACATCAAGAACAAAAAGAGCGGAGAGGAGATAACAGCTCCTCAGGTGGAAGGTGAAACAAAAACAGGGACTTCATCACATTTTCAGAAATATCCCTTCATCTAGCCAACTCTAGAAGACTGCCCACCACACAGCTCAGTGCTGCTCATCACCCTTCCGTAGGATATGCTAGATTATTAGTTGTTCTACATGTCAAATTAGAAAAGCAATCAACTGGTGTTCCTAGAAATGTTTTTCAAATAACATTGTTTTCCTAATCGTACATAAACTGAGATTTAAGTCCTTTAATGTCCTGGACAGTGATTTGGATGACACAGGTGACAGGACCACCTTCCCTAATTCTTGAGGTACCTACCTACTTAGTCTGAATGTTGCCTCAATGCTCATCCTCAGTCATTGGTACCCGCTGCCTATCCTGGGTTCTACCAATATCCAAACTGCCTGAATGCTCCACTGCAATTATCTCCTGATCTTCAACAGAAACTCAAAAGCTAGCACTTACCCTTAGTGAATCTGGCTGGAATTGTGTTCATTCCATGTTTCACAGTACCACTGCTTAGAGCACTTCACAAAAAGCAGCAGGACCCAAACTCTAGACCCGAGAGCTGCAACCAACCATCTTCCTTTCAGGTTCCCACAACACCCTCTAGGCATCCCACCATGGAATACATAGAGTGAAAACATGCTCCTTGCTGCAAATGAACGACTGAGCAGACAGGCCAGCAAGAAACAGTGGGACAACAGCATGAAAAAGGCAAAAAAAAAAAAGTTATGAAAACACTTGGTTGGAATGAATTTGAGAGGCAGATGGAGAAAGCAGGGTCCCTTCCTCACTCCCTGGAGCAGCACACTCATTTCACATCAGATAAGAACATCTAAGAAGGCTCAGAGTGTTAGTTCTAGATCATACTCTGAAGGCATCTACATGGCCTAAACTCTCAGAAGTCTACAATTTCAGACTAAGACAAACAAACAAAACAAAGAGACACCCCTTTGTGAGGCAAGCAATTCCCTTCACCACGCACAGCAGGAACCTAAGCTGGAAGGAATAACTAGCCTGAGAATACAAGGAAGATTCTGTTTCAGCCACTCTCCCTCAGATCTTGCACATACCTTTGTCAGTTCTCCAAATTGTTTTAGTCCTCAAAAAAATCTGAGATTAAGAAAAAAAAAATCCTTTTGACATCAGGACTACTTGTGCTTTAGTTGAGAATGTGATTTCTTCTCTAAACATCAGAGGACTGGTTCTGCTAGGTGTCTATCTTGAAAATTTAACTTGAATGCCACTTTGTGTAATAATTATTATATATTGTATAATAAACTATTTAAAAAAACCAACTGTTCTACTGCCTCTATTTTACCACTTCTTTAAATTGCTAAATGAAAGCTTTCATTTTTCATATTATATAAGAATCCTTTCAAAAAACACCAATATTCCATACTCTTACTTGAATAATTCAAGAAAAAAATAGTATTTAAATGCTGCTTCAGAACAGCCACAACATGATATTTAAAAGCAGAATTATGGTGAGAATAGCACAGTGAAACAATGCTTTCATCATCATTAACTCTTGACTCGCTGCAATCTAACCTGAATCACTATTAGTAAATCTTTTTTTTTTTTTAAGGAGAAACAATATTGTAGACTATAATACCTAGGGTGGAATTTGGACAGCTACAGAGTGGGCTAATAAAAACTAAATAATCTGATTTCCTAGAAGAAGGATGGTCTATTTATTAAAATTTAGCTTTCCCACACTTCTGGGTTGCTAAGGCATGGATAAGAAATTATTAATAGTGTTAATATGTGTAACTCTTCCTTAACAGCAAACTGCTAGTTGACACTTCTCAGCATGTCACAGGTGGTGGAGTGTCCACACAAAGTGTATCTCTGAATACCCTTGGAAACACCCTGGGACAGCATTAGCCATTGGAATATTATACATTGAACTGTGCAAGTTCACTGAAGAACAGGAGGGGGAGCAGCAATGCTGCAAGATGGGAAAACAGTCATAATTTCAACAAAAGTGCAATTTTAGAAGTGATTTGGAGAAAAAAGGGTCATTAGTTGGTGTGTTTGATAGAAGATTTAGTCAAGAAATCCTATTTTTAGTTATTTCCAGAAAGATACTAGAAAAGCCATGCTCTTGAATTTCTTCCTCCCTGAAGCACTTCCAAAAATCCCAGCCTTTATTTTACTGGTTTTCTCTGGCTCTTTGCTTTTCCTCACACTGCAGTGCTGCAAAATGCTACTAAAGCTCTCTCTGAAGTAGAGCAATGATTTAAGAATTGTTTTCCACATTTCCCTATTCCTTTCTTGTTTTTATCAGTCTCTGACCCAACAGAAGGAGAAACTCAGAGCTTTAAACTATGCTGGAATTAATAAGCCTCTTACACAGTAATCAAGTTTACCATTTGTGCTGCCTACAATCTAAAGATGTCTCCAATAGAAAGGACTTGTCCTGGAATCTTCTGTCCTGCAGCTTCTAAGTAAAAGCAAAGCCTCATGTCTAGTAAAGCTACAACAGCACTTGAAAATCCATAATGCAAAAATCCTCTTTAGAATCATTTCCCTGCATTAAGTATTGTCCATCATGACAAAAGGGTTTCTCTTCAAAAGCTCCCTTCAAAAGTGTGGCTATTTTTATCATTGTTTAATGTTTATTTTGCTTTCTGAAGATCACGTACTCAATTCATGCTCATTCACAAGGAAATACATAAAATTTTCCAGTTTCCATACCTGTTTCCCCCAAGAGAGTCTTGGAGTAGCCTTGTAAGCTTTGAATCTCTGTATGGTACATGAGTTGCCTTCTTACTTTTATCTCCTAGAGCACTTATAACATTGCCAAGTGCGAGCTACAAAACACCAAATCATGCAATGCACAAGTTATCATCAGTTCAAACAGTTGTATTTTTAAAACAGCCATAAACTGGGGTCTGCATACTTTTTCATGCTGTCATGAAATTTAACAAAAAAAAGATTTCTGGAGATTTTTACATTTTACAGTGGGTATCCATAAACTTTTGTGCTGCCTGCAGTGAAACAGATGACTTACAGCCTGGGATCTGCAAGCATTAAGTGCTCAGCACCATTGGGGTGTATTGTTTATTGACAGCTGATGTCAGCTGCAAACTGAAGTTGTAACTACTTTACCTAACATTTGCTTTTGATGATTATTAAAGCTGATCTCTACTGAACTCTACCTCTAGCAGTAGCTATGTTCCTTTTAAAATGGATTTTTATCAATCTGATTTATGTTAGATTTAGGTTAAAATACAGGGCATTCATATTAAAAATACATAATTTATGACTTCTACAGATATGAAATAAGGAATGAGGAAAAAATCTTTTAAAGCTTTCAGTTATGTAGTTCATGGCTATTGTATTTCATTGATAAAAGGGTCTAATGTTGAAGCTGTTTATAAACAACAGCATTTTGCCAAAAAAATCTTTTTCATGTGCAACTGCATGTACTTCAAATCATATTGCCAAATTAACAACCCCTCCTCTAGATGTCACCCTGTACAGACAGTTATTGTCTGGAACAGAGTCTGGTTGCATCCAGCAGCTGCAGAACTCTGCATGCACCTCATTCACTGACTGCTTTCAAGGGTTGACATCACCTTCAATCTGCTTCCCAAAGCTGAGGGCTGGAAATTTCTCTGGTACTACACACTAGAATGAAAACAACCCACTAAAACCAACCAACCAAACAACAAAAAAACAACCCATGCTTTCACATGTAAAATAAGCTTTCATATTTGCATCCTTGAAAAGAGAACTACACAGACCTTCCACACAGCCAAGCGATTCAAAACAAAGGCATTAAAATACAATCTGAACACCAGTTCTACTGATCTCCGTGGTTATGTTATTTGAGGCACACAACACGTTTCTGCTTTGCACACTAAAAACAAGCTGTTCAAAAAGAAGCAACAGATGGTACCACAGCCTAAGGAAAGAAGTTGAATTGTCTTACTAGTCCACAGTTGATGGAAATGCCTTCTTTTGCCCTTTCTCCTGTAGCTCCTGTTCGCTTCAACCTTTCAGATCCTGCCAGGTCAACAAAGTGGAACTTGGCAGTAAGAGTCTCAAATTCATTCATCTCAGGAGATTCAGATATTATCCTGTTATCAGTGGCATTATCCTGAAATAAAGCACAACCCATAATGCCGATTGAGATCTTTCGCATCATGTCCGTCTACTGCAAAGTTCACTCAATTATTGTCACATCCAAATCCTTCCTTATTTACTCATTCCAACAACAGTATCTCTCAAACAGCTCTCTCCATTTTCATCACTCTCCCTCATCTAGTCAGTTGTGTTCCCAGCAGCTCCAGAGCAGCACGGATGGCATGAGCACAGGGCAAGGAGCAGTGTCTGTGCCCTGACTGCCCACCCACACCAGGCACTGGCAGCAGCACAGGGGGGATCCAACCAACACGGTCACCTGAGGAAGGGAAACTTGTGTTGCCCTGGTAACAAAAGGTCTCCCAAAACTGTTGTCTGCAGAAACTTGAGCTGCATCTCTCCTGGCCACCTAATAATAGCTTGTTTTCATTTGTATTCCAGGAGCATTCAGAGGCCAATGTCATGTTGGCCTAAACTCTCCTAAGCACCACAGGGGAAGAAGAGGGTGCCACCTTCCCAGATTAAGGATCTGTCAGTGCCCAGCCCCAGTCAACCTGTCTATCCCACACCTCCCCCCCACAAAAGAGAGAAACAATACACAGTGTGACGTAAGGCAGAAGGCAGCCACCTACTCCTCCCACACGAGCCTGTGTCAGCAAGCAGGCATAGCCAGGCCAGAGCCCAGGGTGTCCCAGCTGATGGGGAAGGCTGGGAGAGCACCAGCCCTTGTGGACTGTGTGCTGACAGTCTGCAGGGACACCAGGCTCCCAGGAGAGTTCTCTGTCCCCAGCCACATGGGCAGCTCTCAACAAAACCTCTGAGCAGAGGGTGCCATCATGCAGTGGCCAAGGTGCCCTGTCTGGACTGTGAGTGTGATGACAGTTTGAACCCCAAATAGGTATCTATTTAAAATAAATACACAAAGCCCTCAATCAGATGTTTTTCTGCTCACTTCTTTTTGCATATCAACATGTAGCCTGGAATACCCAAGCATTTTCAGTTAGCTCACTGCAAGCTTAAACCCACTAGCTACTAAGATTCTTAAAAACACTCTCCCAATTAAAGACAAATTATATGTTAAACTTTTACTTGTGTATGTTGCAATGAAATAATGAAGAGAACGCTAGAGGAGGGTGAGCAGGTTCATGTGGAAGGCTGCAGTTTATGATTGCCTCTGGCTAGAGGATGGTTCCATATGCACAGGTTAAACCACGTTATGATAATGCTTAACAAACTCAGAGCATGATGATGACTGTAGCATCTTTACAAATTGCAATTCACACGGCAGTGCTGCCAAAACAGTGCTCACACTGAGAAATGGTTACGTTTGCTCCCAGGGGAGATACGTACGGTGCTGAACGCAGGGCACACTCGGGTTTGACACAAGTGTATAGTGAAAATCGCGTGTGAGCGTGAGCTCTGAACGTTCATCTGAGTGCTGGCTGTGGTTCGAGACAAAGCCCCCAGCTTCAGGCACTGCATCATCTACAAAACACACAAGAAGTAAATGGCATTGCTTGCAGTTTCAGTAGTGTTCCTACAATACCTGTTAGCTTAGATATACATTTTCCTCTTCACTAGGACCTCAGATCCTATATGCCAAAAAGCACAAATATTTTAAAATAAGCAAACTGAGTATTTTGGAAGGTGTCTGAAATAAACTAGTTAAGTCTTTGTACTCTGCTTTTTACTGTTCTGATAGCAGCATAGCAATATTCATTCCATTCAGCCGTGGCAGAAGTGTACAGTTATTGTACTTTTTTGTATTAAAACATACAGTACTATGACATTTGCATTTGGATTTGCAATGCACGTGAAAGGTGGTTAACCTCCCATCAGTCATCATGCAAAGCCTTTCTGTCACAAAAAACAACATGCATAAGATTTGGGAGATCAGGTTTACACGTATGTCAAAATTTTCTCTCCCAGCAGCACTCTATTATTGTCCAAAGTCTGTGCCTAGCACCAAGTTAAAATGGTATATACTTAATACCAAGAAAGTATCTGTTTTAAGGCTACAGAAATTAAGGAAAAGAAAATTTTCTGCTAAATTTTACACTTAAATTGTCCAGACTGCAGATGTTATCAAGCATAACCTCTATTTCTAACTTATCAAACCATACAGACAGCAATTTTAGAATACACTTGGTATGCTACAGAGTAATTTAATTCCAATTATCACCTCTGGTTCTCCATTCACAGTTCGGGTTGTAACACCCACTGTATAAATTCCTCCCGCTGAATCTTCATGTATTTTAATATTTGATTTTTTATTCTTTGCATCAATATCACGTGTGGTATCAAAAAGATCAAGAATTTCTTCATTGTAAAGCTGAGGAGGAAAAAATAAAACACAGAAAATGCATATATTAAAGTTCTGCAAAGACAAAAAAATTCAAGGTCTGAAAGTCCAGAAGCCAAGGCTCTAAAGAGAGGAGGCTGTGAAGCATCCAGACTTGCAAGGACAAGAGAGTGGCAGTCAGAGCAGCAGCTGCAAACTGAGTTACCTGCACACCTTGCTGTTATGCCCCCCACAGCAGCAGCAGCTTCTTCCACATGGTCAGATCTGGAAGAAAATCCCTGGGTGTGCCCAGGGAAGGGCAGGGACTCGATGCCAGCCCAACACTGGACCCTGCAGTGGTTTCTGGGGCAGGCACCTGATCTCTGCAGGTTTGACCTCAGGCTTTTATTCTGTTGATTCAGTTGGCTGTACCCTCCTCCTGATGCTTAAAACTCACTCCACTTGCTCTCCCTGCCATCACACCTCCTCTCATATCTCAATAATTCCATATCACTCTTCCATTTTCATCACATTTTCCTGCTCTGGAAGGTATTTAACATCAAATAGTGTTTACACAACTGCTTATTAAAGACACCAAGCAGCAGGCCAAAAAGACTCCAGCAGGGCTTTTGTACTTCCCTCCACACAACACCTACACTTCCGTGCTCCAGATGTACTTACAACTTCCAGCCACAATACATGAGCAACAGCAACTATTTACTGCCTGCTTCAGGCTGCTTGTTGTGTACAGATTGTTTCACTGGGTCTCCCGGAAGTGAGTACATGTGCATTTAGTCACCTTTCAACTCAGTATCTTAAGCACATCAGTTCCATGTATGTCAGCAAATGGTATCAGAACCAGGGAAGACATCACTGGTGTTAGAGGAGATGGATTCTTTCACAGGAATGCTTTGAGTTCTAGGAAAGGTGTTTAGATCTAGTTGAAGACATCAAGGCAGGCAGGGAGGGAAAAACAACAACAAAAAGACCCACAAAAACCAACCATAAAAACAAACAAATGAAAAAAAAAAAAAAAAAAGACGAAAAAAAAACCCCAAAACCCCCAAAACCAAAAAAAGCCCCAAACAAAGAGAAAATGCAGCATCCCACTGGGAATCTCATGGCTCAGCTCTCTGGTGATGTAGACTGGAACAGTTTCACTGTCTTTCGTTTGGTCATACCAATTCACTTCAGCAGAGATTAGGTCAGACTGATCAAATCCCTGATTCAAAAGGCAAATACCTGCTGCAATAGCCCTGTATTCACCCAATGTATTCTCTCATGCACTGAGAGCAAGAGGTTTTCTCCTCCACAAATGAAAACCCAACCCTGAGAGGAAAAAGATTAGCATTTGTGAACACAATGCTTTTAATTCTTAACCTAATAAAAAAATAATTGTGTGTAATTAATAGAAAATATTCTAAGTAGGAACCTTCTTACTAATGTTTTACCTTGCCAAGTGCAAACTAACTGATGGTACAATTTAGAGAGGATTCTGATCATGCACCTGCAGCTACACGGGTCTGCCCATGCCTCTCCTGGGCAGCAAGGAGTTAAGGAAGGCACAGGGCAGCACTACAGAAAAGCCAGAGCTAGCAAACAGAAGTGCCCTTGCCAACAGCTGTCCAGCTGTCAGACTTCAAAGTCATTCCAAAATAAAACCTTGCTTCAACTTGTTTCCATGACTAAGTGGTTGTTTATGTAATCCAGCTCCAATGGCAGGTAGGATGGGAGGAAGAGGATACTTTCTAATACAAGAGCAGGGCACAATACCTAACTAACCAGAACAAGCTTTCTTGGAAAGCTCCAATTTAGCCTCAGCACAGTAACAACAACAAAACAAAACAAAAACAAGACACCAAGCAACACAAAAACTACAAAAAAAGGGCAAGACTTTGTTAAGGGAGGAACTGCTACATACACGATACACCCTTTCTCCGAGATGAATTTGCACATTTAATCTGAAACGTGTTCAATGGCTGCAGCTCCACATACCATTATCACTAACACTCATTTTTGCTCTATACTCTGGCAGTCACATTTGCAGCATTCAAAACACAAGAGGCATTCAGACATCTACAGTAGTTACTGCTCCTTATCCTCCTGGAGCTGCAGATGCCCAGTGCTCAGAGGGAGGGAGCAGCAGAGTTCAGAGCCCCTGCTCAAGCCCAGACTCTCTCTAGGCAAACATTAGCCACAGCAACAAAAACAACAAACCACTCTGCTTAAGGTTAGCAGTGAAAAACCTACACCAGTGCAAAACTAGTGCCAGCTTGTTAATCTTTAATACAATCAGAGGAGCATATGACTAAAGGATCCAGTTTATTTCAGAAGTAATAAAGCCAACAGCTTTTTCCTTGGGTAACAGAAAAGTGAGGTTATTTCCCCCCCTGAAGTAGATAAAGTTGCAAATACTGAACTGAGTAATATACATTTACCCCTGTTCTCCCTTAAATTGTAGTAACTGACAACTAATGTCACTATTTCTACACTTCCAAATAACACTAAAGGAAACTACTAAAACAATTGGAATAAGACAAAAAGACTTTTATAAATTGAAGAGATGAAGCAAACTCATAAAATTTCCTTTTGAAATCCTGAAGATTAATTCAAAGGCATCTTGTGAGCAAAGAATGTAAAAGTAGCAACCAGAAAAAAAGGTTTGCTTTCCAAAACACCACATGAAATGACACACATACAAACACAGACCATGTTTACCTCTAAGAACTGTGCATTCACTTTAAAATCTGGAGGTGGAAGTCCTTGTTTAATAGCAGCTTGCTTTTTTTCTTCAATACATCTGAAAAGGTGCTTAACAGCACGTGATATGATGCCTTGTTCCTCTTCTGTTATGTTGACATCAAATCCAGTGCCCATGGTGTAGGTTTTACCAGCACCTGTCTAAATTGAAAAAGGAGTGGTCACTGGAACACATCAATAGCACCAAACCAGAGAAATGCAGTTTGTGAACACTAGGGCTAGAACACAGGGACTCAGTCTGTCCTCTTTAGCGTATTAACGTGCACAATAACAAGCCTTTTAAAAAACTGGATGAACAGTAGAAGTGGAATAAATTGTTCTGTTTATCCACAGATCATATACAAGGCAGGGACTAGTTCAATCTTCCAAAACCTTTCACCTACAAGGTTGCTCTAAGCTGCTTACATCAGCCTTGAGCTATCATCTCTCAGGTCAAAAGAATAGTTAATGTTTTCAGCTGACTTAATTAAAGCTTATATTTTGGAGGCAGAAACAACATTTGCAATTCTTTACTGAAGTAAATCAAATTACTCCCTTAATTAGGAGGTCTGATTATTTCAGGGAGAAGATTATCATTGTTCTCCATTTACAAACAGCACTGAAGAATACAAGCTGTATCTTCACTAGGAAAATTACTTAATTAAATATGTGAAGTTCTCCAGAACACAAGGTAGTGTCATGTTTTCAGTTAATTAGTGGGTCAAACCTAAGATAAAGATAGAATCACAAACATAATCTACTGAACTGGTTCTGCAAACTGCTTTGTTTCACTAGGACTAGACCTCACCTGGAGAACCTGAGATAGCACACTTAACAGTGGTGAAATTTAGCACCTAAGACCAAATTTTAAGCAATCAGTTCCTAAAGGAATATTCAGAAGACAAGAACACATTCTCTACTCTGTGCTCAATGGCATGTCAGCTTTGGGAAGGACAATGTGAGCCCAGTGTACTGAGAGGGTGCTCTCTATGAAAACTCCCCAACTTTGTAGGTAAAATGCAGAGATCAGATTGCAAACAAACAATGTGTCCTAAAGTTCCCCAAGATCTAGCTTTAAAAAGCCACCTGAAAGTGAAGAGGGATGGATAATTCCTCAGAAGATAATCTCAGTACAACCTCTACCTAAGTATCAACTGGGTCACTAATTCCTATTGCTGCACTGGGGTGAATTTAGGAATCACATGGACTCATGGCTTTTTCAGCATCATTGTAAGCTGTAGTTCTGAATTCATCTCTCTAAATATATGTGATCACTGCACAGAATCTGTAACAAATCTCCCAAACAGTCTCCCTCCAGGTATCTCATTAAAAATAAACCCGAGATGCCAAAAACTCAGGTTCACGCATTCTGAAATTTCAGAGAAAGATCAGTTACAATAAATTGATAATTCCAATACTTCAAAAGAAAAGTGTAAAGCTTACTTGTCCATAAGCAAAGACAGTGGCATTGTAGCCTTCAAAGCAGCCTTCAATCAGTTTCTCTATACACTGTGCATAGATCTCCTCTTGCTGAGAGTCAATGTTGAAGACATAATCAAAAGTGAAGGCCTTATCTTTGCCCAAGAACACTTGAGGTTCACCAGGTGTAACAGATGTACAAATATGGCATCCTTCAATCTTCTCTTTGGCCAGCTGTGGTCTAATTCTGTTCAGACAAAAACAAAGAACTATTAGAAGTGATCATTGGGAAGAGAAGCATACAAACAATGCAAATAAGAAATGGAAAGATGATTTTTTTTTTTTATCAAGCCAGGAGGCTCAGAGCTGGCAGAGACACAGGACTGACTATATCAGAACCCCACTAATACAACTGTTCATGCAAATGATGTTGTCTCCCCTGCAGGCTCACCTACCAACTGAAGTTGATGACCTGTCTAGAACTCTGTATGTATTCCACACATTACCACAGACTGACTGGCATTACTCATTTCAGACTTC
>JANHGL010016689.1:36815-47039 GCA_024611195.1 Ceyx melanurus
AGGTCACACAGCTGGTGAGAATCTTCTCGATCCCATGAGAAGGAAACTTCCAAGCAGTAGCCATTTTAGCATCCACACTTTTTCAAGTTTTTCTCCATATATTTTCATCCTATTTTAGAAACCAAAACAATTCAAAATTAATTTTCTACAGCAAGGAATTAATGAAATTAAGACAGGTGCTGAATAATTATCTCCTTTCTACTACTAAGTAAAGGCTCGGAGTGTCCACAAAGAGGAATAGCACACCCAAAATATCAGTTATTTGCATGATAGTTATTACAGTGATGACAGGGTTGTCAAGGGAGCAGTTTCGATGTCACCCTGCTGGAGACTTCCCACGAGAACCCTCCCAGCTCCCTCCCTGCCTCGCAGCCAAGCAGCACTTCTGAGCACCCTGCTGCTGTGAGCCCAGCACATGTGACCATCACCAGGCCACAAGACACCGTCCCAGAGAGCAGATGCAAATCTGTGTCATTTCCAGACTCTCGTCAGCAGCTCAATCACCTCCCCTGGCTGGGGACAACATTCAGAGCCCCAGCAGCCTGATGATGTCCTCCCTCCCCAGTTTACCACTGCATCTGAAGGCAGCCATGAGAAAAAGCAGCATTTCACCAGCAGATACACAGCATGAAGGAAAACAAAGACTCACCACATCAGGAAAGTTTCCCTTCTCCTTTAGTAATTGCTCTTAACCACTGTCCCACTCTGCCGTAGCATTGGAAGGCAGCAGCCAGAGGGAGCATGGCTGTCTCAAGCTTGACAGACACCAAAATTCCCCAAAATGAATGTACCAACAACAGAAATTCATCACTCAACCAGAGGTCTGCTAGGTACCAAGAGAACTAGAGAGATTGCAGAGCACGAGGTAAATCAGCACAAAGCTGATGTGCTGGCCCTAATGAGTGACAAATGCCTCACCTTCAGCCTCATTTCTGCCCACTTATGAACAGTGGCAGTGGATTACCTGAACCTGATTATTTGCAGCAAGTAATAGTGCTCGTGCAAGACAGATTCCACTCCAGTACTAGCTATAGGAACATTTCCTCCACCTGCACCCCCCCCCCCATCAATGGGAAAGTGTGTTTTTCTACTGCTTGCGGCCAGCCCTTTCCCACTGCCGTGTCTTCACGTGGTCAGTTCTGTCAGCAAAGCAGGCAGCAGCCCGTGCTTCACTGCAAAGAGTTCATTTTGGTCATCTCTCCTTGCCCAGCTCCCAGCCTGGCAGTCTGCCACTAGGATTTACCTCCAGGACCAATCTGACTTCACCCATTTTGTCATCTACATGGCCCCATCTCACCTGTTTTTCAGGCTACTCTCTTAATTGTATACAATCAGGCGTTTTCTACCTATTTCCAATCACAGCTCCTTACATGTGGCACCTTCCCAAACAACATTTTGCCTTGCATCCTTCCCTCTGCTTCTGTGCAAGGCAGGAACACACCCAACTCCTTGACATGTAGCTTGCAGAGCCTCCAGGCCACACACACACAAAATTTAATCCCCTAATTCTACTCTGCCCCAGCACACTGGGACAGGCTGTCTAATTAGGGGTGGCTAAAATAGCCAGTGTGGCACAGTAATTCATTGTATTGTGCAGAACAAATCTCAGTAGAACAGGAACACGATGTCTGCTGAAAATATTGCTGTCTGGAACAGGATCATACGTACAGTTCAGGGACTACAGCAACTCTGGGGTCAAGACCCTGTGTTACACAAGACACCAGACTTCCCAGAATTGATTCCTGTTTAAATTAGATAACATCATAACATCACTTTGAAAATATCCTATCTTAGTTCATTTCTGGGGATGGGGAACTTTCCTGTCAAATATCTGTACAAATAGATGTACCTACATACACACACCCCTTTCAGCTACTGAACAATTTTATCTCTGTGCCTGTTCATTTAAGAACCTCCCCATTATCTAATTCCTCCTCAGCAATCTCCACACATCTGTGACCAAGCCATGCCTTAATCTCAAACAAATTACACCAGTAAACTTTATTTTGCATCTCCACATGAAGTATTTCAAGTACTAACCTAACGAAGGTAATTATCACAGCGTTTACCCCATACTCTCAGCACCTGTACAGAATACTGATAAGCAAACAAGAACCAAGAGTGATGCAAAAAAAAGACAAAGCCTCAAAAAGTTTTACATAAAGAGAAGAAAAAAAATAAATAATCACAGATTAATCTTTCAGATAGCAATAACTAGCCAGAAGGTGTGTGTTGCAAAGAAGAATTATGAAGTCCCACGTAAAGTTCTTTGCTATTAAAAACTCTGCTGTGGGGAAAGGAGTCCTTACACCTTGCTCAGAAAAGAGTAATTTCAGACATCACTCCTGCTTATCACAGCACGTGGTTTGAAACAAGTTACCCTGTAAATCCAGGATTCTCCAATATTCCTCTCTCACCAAACCTATTAAATTTTACACAATTAAAGCTTCATATGTGGGTATATGAAATGCTAAATCCAAGAGCACCTAATAAAAAATGCAACGAAGAGTTGCAGGCAGTATAAAATGGGAAACAAACAAGCAAAAGCTCTCCAAAACCAGAAAAAAAAAAAAGCTTCCTGCCCCTAGTTCAGCTTCGTCATTCTCTCTCCTTTGTTCCACTACATTTACGCTAAGCCACTCTTGTTAAACTGACTTAGCAAAACAAAGAGGGAGAAAAGAAAGCTAAACAGATGTCATCCCATGGACATTTCGCACATCAGAGGTTTGTAGGCCAGTGAAACAATTATCAAAAGTTTTAGTGTGTTTTTATCCTGCTTTTTCTCCTTCATAAAACACACACACACAGTTCATAAAAAATTTATTAGAAAAAAAGAGCACTACAGACCAACACCTCACCTTCCAGCCCAACTCCTTTTGAAGGAATATCACCTTTAGCTCCACTTCATAATGACACAAAACACCAGTGAAACTGAAATCCAGTGCCACCAGATAATACCACATGGCACTCTTTCCCAAAGCTCAAAACACATCAAAATAACCCCTTACACTGTTAGGTAAACCAGAGGTAGAATTCAGGTCACTTGTCTTCTGCTTTTCTTTTCAAGTGCCAGCTGGGCAGTTGTCTCTGAAGAAGCCATAAATACACTGTACTCAGTGGCCCTTGGCAGCCTTCAGGGTGGAACCGATTTGTTTCAAGTGCCTACAATGGCAACAAAAGCCCAAATCTTGGTAAAGTACTTTTAACAATTGAATAAACAATGGGATAAAAGTTACCTTTACAAACAAAAGCAAAGTGCAAGACAAATCCAAGGGCACCTCTGTAACAGTGCCATGTCTGCAGAAAGGCTAACGCAGTTTCTGGATGTCTTAATCATTCAGTGTCATCAGTTAATGGCCAATTTTGTATTAGTGACATAAACCACAGGTATAATATATGGAATACGTGTTAAGATGTGAGAGGGACATGAAGTTAGATATGAAGGTTACGGAGATTACAGGAGACACTGCTCAGCAGCCAGGTAATTAACACTGACAAGTCTTCCCCCGCCACGGGTCAGCTCCCATCCTGTGCCTGTTCTGCAAGTCACAGCACACCCCACAACCCGGCTGGGGCACCGAGCACTAGCGGGCTGTGCCTGTAACTCAATCGCTCTTACATAAGCTGTGGGCACTGCTCCCATCACTGTTTCTCTCAGGTTGCCATGGCTGCCATGGTCCAGACAGCTCAGCAGTGCCAGCAGGTGCTGCGTGTGCCCAGAGCCCACAGGAGCCAGGCCGAGTCCGGGCATTACTCAGCCTGAGCTTGCAGCAGCTCCCTGCGTGAGCACGAGTGAGATGTTCTGCACACCTACTAGTGCTTGCCTTTTGACACCAGGAAACTTTCAGCCATCATCAAGCGGGTATCTCGATGCAAGTCTGGCAATACCAGAGGTTCCTGGGTACCTCTTGGACATAAACATGTATTAAGAACTGTGGCAGAATCATAGAGCAGGATTTGTGTGGTCCAGGTTGTCCTCGAAAGTCTTATTAAGATGCTGATAAGAAGGTATCAGCATCCCTTCAAATCCATGTGTAGCCATAACACATGACCATTAAGCCCTCACCTTAAAACATCCAGCAAAACCAGCCACTAAATTACCAAACAGGCTTGGAGATAGCACGCTTTCAACAGTTAACGTATCTTACTGCAAAGGAAAATAATCAGAAATTCACATGCAGAATACTCTGTTTCAGTGCTGCAAACTGGACGTCCGGTTTGCATGTAATGAGAAGGCAGCAAAGGGAAAACTGGAATGAAGCTGAGGAAACACAGCACTGCTGTAACTGGCTTTGTCCAGGTCGCCACTACACTCAAACTCCACCTCCTCAGCTGTTGTTCAACACAAATTTAATGTCATAATTACCCTATCCACCAGCTCATCTCCCCATGAGCCATCGATGCCGGGGATGACGCTGGCCGTGCCAGGCTGAGGCGGCCTCGCTGGCGGCTGCTGCCCCTTGGTCCCTGGAGCACCTGACAATGGTTGTGTCTCTGGGCAGCTGCTCCAGACAGACAGACACTGCTCAGCAGGAGTTCAGACTCATCCTTGTGCAGGGCTGTGCGGGCTGTGTAACACAGATGGCATCCTCACCCTGACAGGCACAGCCCTGTGCTTTTGCCAGGGAGAGCAAACAGAGAGCCTCACACAGGCCTCCCGCTGCCCTGTGCTCTCCTTCCCCATCCTCACCACCAGAAAAGGGCTGAAAGACCCCCCCGGGAGATCTAGGAGATCCCCAACATCTTTCCTTACAACATGAATGAACCCTTTCACCCAGGCCTTCTCCTTGTGATTTCGCATGGACTGATTTACTCTGGGGAGTGAGGAAATCCACAGTTCTCAAGAACAATTTGACTTTTGAGAAGGAGAAGGGGGGACTGTGTTGCAGGATCTGTACAGACCTTGATTATTTCTAGTTCAAGACAAGGTCAGCTGCTGTGGATAAGCAGCACTACCATGAGCTTCCACGTGCCTGCCAAGAACAGATCTGGAACGGCTTCAAATCCAAGTGCGATTTGATTAGAATTAAACTGATATTGGAAACGACATTTCTAAGGCAAACAGGTCTTTTCAAGTTGTTCTAATGAGCCACTTGCCTTTTTTTTTTTTTGTGAACATTTAGTGTTATGTGTCTCGCCACTTTCAGAAAGCTAGAAAGAATAACACAGTATCTTAAAGAAAATGAGATAATACAGTAATTTATTAATTGACCTGAAGCATTTATGGTTTATAACAAATAAATGAAACTTAGTTAGGCCTTCCTAAAACTCAAGTTCAAGCTATTTCAAATCACACAGGAATGCCAGCACACCTGCATTTTGCAATGAAGTCACAGAATTGAGACTTGGGTCAAACACTCCAGTGCTAAAGAGATTACAAGTACCTGATGTCCGTGTAACTAACTAGCCTGGAGAGGCTGCCTCTCCTCATTAGGGAGCATGAGCAAGTAATTTAGAGAGTAAGATGTGTAATTAAGTACCTCTGCTGATACAGAGGGGTGTACTACAGCGTGGCTGGCATCAGCTCAAGGTCTGGATACCACATTGTACCAAATACATGCACATACCCTGAAACATTCAAGTTACTCAGAGGCTAATCGTAATAGCACCCGAGTCACAATGCTTAAAGCAGGTAAAGGTCACAAATACAAAAGCAAGGTGTTCTGGCCCCAGACCAGTGTCTGGGATGACCACACTCATGGAGACAAAGAGTTCAGCTGGGCAAACAACTGTATTTTTCTTAATGAAGGAGGACTCAAGACAGCAATTCTGTATACAAAAGAAAGAGCCTAGCAAGATGTATTGTCTTTTGCAACTTACTCTGGGTTGTTTGGTTTGTTTTTACCCTTCAAAATTTAACACCTAAACTAGCAGCTCTCATAACTCCTGCTCTGGAGCATGTAGCTGTAAGGAGTGGCTGAGTCACTGGTAAGCTGGTAAAGCTTACCACAGCCTGACATTAGTTATGTAATTAGGGTGATATCAGGAAAAGGAATACATCTTCCGTAGCATCTCCCTGTGATATGACTGAATGCTTAACAGAGATTAAATCTCCTAAAGAAATGTCATTAAATGTAATTTAAGATTAAAAAAAAAACAACAAACAACACCTTAATCAAAAGAGTTTAAAGAAAGCTTGTTGAACAGTGCACAGCCCAGCAGCCTGGTAATGAGTCATGATAACAAATGCTGCCAGTACTTTTAGAGACACTCTGCTTCCAGAAATTTTAGAGAGCAAGAATTCAGCTGGGATAAAACAGTAGTGTCAAAAGTACTGTGGTGAATATAAACAATCCAATCCCCAAAATACTGTAGTCACTGATGCTTTACCAAGCTACAGAGTGACATCTACTTAGATACAAGAGGAAAAAGGGGAATTAAAAGAAAAAAAAACCAAAACCAAGCCACAAACAACAAGAACAAAACAAACCCCCCAAACACCAACAACAACCACCCAAACAGAACACACGAGAGAGCACCACTCAAAGCAGAAATGTGTATGGTTTCAACTGTTTGTAAGGCACATTTGTAACTGCTGTGTAATTACCAGTCAGACTTTACTAAAAAAAAAACAAAACAAAACACACAAAAAAACCCAACAAAACCAAACCGAACAAAAATGGTTTTTCAAGCTATTTTCAGAAACACTGCCCACAGATCAGCTTGCTCTGTGCTGTGATGATGCCTACACAGTATTTAAGACACAGACCAGATAGTGGGTTGCTGGTTCAAAAGCTAAACACGAAGCAGTTAGATGTGTGTCTATTCTAGAAGGCCACTAGTTCTTCCAAGAAATGTAATTTTTCAAGATGGGTACTGTATTATTTTTTAAGCTGGTTAAAGCTTTTCCCACATCTGCAGCAAAGATTTGTATTCTCCCCGACTCAGATTTCCCTTTTCACAAACACCCACACGTATACACTTGCCCTCCTAACCCTCCAAGCTTAGTCCAGCAATCACTATACATTCAAGCCAAGACTACTGTAATTCTGAAAATTGTTCTCATTTCTTTCACCTCTATACAGAAAATTTCTCTTTCCAGCTATATATTCTCAAGTCTAGGGCAGCTGGCTGCTTTACACTTATGAGCCACAGGTCCAAGATTTTTATTTCACCAACCACATTTAATTCAAAACAAAGTTATGGACATAATTAAAGCTACTAGTCACTTCCCAAGATAAATACAGTTAAATAATACAATCAAAGAAAAGGAGGATCAGGTCAGTTAAAAGAAAATTACTCACTGTCATTAATCATTACTGAAATGACTGCTTAGCTATGACTACTGAAGTAACAGGCAGTCACAATGGGACAGGACGGATAAAAACAGTGTTCAACCATCAGCTCTGAACAGTGCCTTTACTCTTACTTTTCAGTGCAACATTCTTGGACAAAAACCACTGTGTGGCTTTCCTGACACTCCTTGTTAAAAAAAAAAAAGTGCCTCGTATCCATAACACCCGATCCACCAAGTCCCAGGCAAACTGCAGAATATTTCTTCATATTTATTGTTGACTGTTTCTAATGAACAGAAGCTGCTCTGTTTCAAAACAGAAGGTAGACTGTTCAAGCTGTGACTGAAAGTTCTGAGCTGGGAAATCCTAACTGTGCAGGGTAAAAAAATCACCCACTCGCTCTTTTTAGTACTATCTGTTTTAAAACTTGCAAAGCAGAAAGGAACAGTATTATCTGCTTTCTTCAGTCCTTCTGGTTCAGCTGCACGTTTTTATATGTCAATATAAATGTTAATTCTTTCCTTCACCTCCTGCTACCTTCCCTTCAACCTACTTGCAAGGCTGTGAAAACGACTGGCAACAACAGCATCAAAAATCACAGATGAATTCTTCTGTTCCTATACAGACACTGTATCCAGCTGCTCTGGGAAGGCTCGACCACCTCACTCTTTGTTGGCTTCAGATAATCCTTTGAAAAGAAGGCCTCTAAAACGTTAGTTTTAAGTCAGGGCAATTCAAGAAACTATGCCAGAAATTCAGTAGGTAGCATTTTTCCACACTGAGTCACGCTCCAATTCGATTGCTCAGTACAAGGTTGGATGTTCTTTTGCTGCAAGCAACCATTTCAGGCAAATACGAACTGACAGTCCCAAAACTCCCCCCACTGTTTCTCCATTCCCCAGTTGGAAATTCCTCCCCAACAACTGGGACCTTTGTAAGCCTCCCGGTAGGGATTTTTAAATCAGGTGAAAAACTTCGATTAACTACAGGCCAAAATCTTCCGTTAACTGCAGGCTGATTTTCAGATGTGGTGGAGATAGGACAGCAAAAACAACAAAAAAAAGAACAAAGCATTTGGATTCATGAGAGAATATTTAGCATTTATATTGAAATACCAATGGAAATTTGAAATAACCTTAAATAACAAGAGGAAGTGAAAAGAAAGGACTGGCCACATATGACTAGGGTAAAACGTTTGTAGTTGGTACTGCTGTAAAGTTCCCACACAGGAACAGATCCAGGTGGGGTTGAAAGCATTTGAAGAAGCTTTTCTTGTTCTCTTAATTCCTTTGTCAATAATTAATTCCAAGAGGGCCTTGGCCTTCTTTGTGCATCCCTAGATACCCTGACAGTATTCCCGTAATTCTCCCAACTGACCAGTCCTGTTTTTCCCATACTGTGAACTTTTCTCCCACATGAGTTTCTCCAGCATCTCCTTGCTCATTTGTGCTGGTCTCCTGCCTCCTCTGCTTGACTTTTTACTCAAAGGAATGCACCTATCTTGAGCCTGGAGGAACTGATTGATTTCCAACATAGCCATAGAGACTCGAGCCTGACAGTGACAGATCATGCTCTGCTACATCATCAGGAAACTATGGGTTAACTTCATAATCCTGACATTTGATAACATTGAAAATAGAACAGGCTGCCTAATTTTCTGACTGTTGAGCTTCCACTCCAGGCTGGTAGAGAGTCCTGGTTGGCTAGGCTGAGCAAATTTAATGTGGAAATACAATCATTCTCCTGGGTTAATTGCTGCTAACACGTCACCACATTAGCAAGCCTACAATTTGAAATTACCACTAATAAAAAGAATACTAGTACTACAATTGCAGCACAATTTTGGCTCGAGGACAGAGCAGGTCCATAAAATAAGTGCAGTCTGGTAATTCCACAATTCCAGCCGACAGGTTCACAAGTACACAGGTAACTCATGACTTCCACAGGGTGAATACAATCTGGAAAGCACTAACTACTTGTATCTGCTTTAAACAACTAGTATCTGCAGCGACATAACAGCGAGGATGAGAACTTTCTGCTGCACATTCTACCTGTAAGCTTAATTTTTCATTAGGGCTCAAGTTCCCTGGTTAGATTACAAATCCATCCAGAACTCCAAAACTATTAGTATGAAGATGATTAGAAAAGGAAGTGACATATGAAGGTAATTCACACAAATGAACAGCAGTTCCCCAATTTGAGGTTGCAGGCATGGGAAGCTCTGCCTCTATTTCTGGAACAATCCTCCTCTTCTGCACACAGCTGCTGCCAGCCTCCCTCAACCCCAGCATCACAGAGCACCAACACCTGATCCTGGATCGCTGCTGGACGATTGGCTGCAGCTCCTTGGGGACAGAGAGAAAAGTCCAAGCTGACAAGCTGCCCCAAGGTCAAAACCCACTTCTTTGTCTCGGCTGAATTAAATCAGCTCTCCTTGGCCCATCAGGCATTTCCCAGCTGCTCTCAGAAATCACCGATGTAAATCTGCATAGGAGTTTATAGTCCCTCCTGCACTGGAGGTAGCACAGATGCTTTCAAAAGTGTTCTTCTATACAACAAATTGTTTCTAATGGCCCTAGAAATTTAAGGTTACAGTAACTATTTACATATCAGGACCAATCAAGGGAATCAAGCAGCTGCCTCCCACACCCACCCACACCTCCCCTCCATTGCTGCTCTCACTGCTCACAGGCTGCCACTGTTTGCACAGCAACCCTAAAAGAAAACCCAAAACCACCATCGTGCACCAAGAACAAAGCTCTAGTGTTCTGGGCATCCTTGTTCCCACTTGATCTCCCTTAGCGCTAGCAACAGCATGTGGGGAACAGGGAGATGAGGTAAAGCCTTTTTATTTTTTATTCCACCACATACTAAGGTAACATATTTAAAAAAAAAAAAAAAAAAAAGCTGAATATTTAGAAAAATATTAGATAAAATATTTTTAAAACTTAAGCTAACTGGTGTTCTACCCAGATTGCCCAGAAGTATT